>QZLH01000042.1:0-16695 GCA_003833135.1 Oehlia diaphana
CATAAGAAAAGGCTAAAGAATCGAGTCAAAATAATTAAAGGGTTAAAATATTCAAAATATCAATTTTTATTTTTCTCAATTCATAATCTGATTTCTTGATTATCAAGTCAAAAATGGGTCCTTTTTATAAAATTTAAAATGGCAGTTGATGCAAAGAACTATGTAATACGAAACATTACATATATCCAGTTTATACTCATGTGATAGGAGTGTCTCATTATTTGGCACAATTAATGATCTACATCTATATTCTAGAATTCTTTACTGATGATCTGCGTTACTGTTAATACTTATTCTAATTTACTGCGCCTTATATATTAACTATTAGTCGATTTCTGTATACTACAACGCCTAATGATCTCAAAATTGTGAGTCCCTCAACCTTTTGTAACATATGCTTTTAACGTAGCTATTTACTTTTAAAGTTGGTTCTGTGTTGCAACTAGGCTCCTTTCACATTTTTCTCATGTTCGTTCAGAAAAAAATAAAGAATAAAGATTAATATGTTTTTTTGAATATATATGCAAAAATTAATATGTTGCACAAGACCTGACTGATGATCAGCTATTACATAATTGTGCAGAAATCTGTGGCTCAGCAAATTCTTCCAAGCTAATGATCTTCACTCCAGATTATCGATCTAGCCAACCCTGAATCAGAATACCACTGCAAATTATCTTACATACTTAAATCTAAAAGGCTCTGAGCTAAAGTCCATTTACTAACAACATTGTTCTGTGTAAGATGATTTATAACTGCTCCAATGAGATTGGGAGGTGTTAAAGTTTCCTCAAAATTCTTGACATAGATATTTGGATTAAGTGAAACA
This sequence comes from Oehlia diaphana, assembly GCA_003833135.1. NCBI lineage: Eukaryota > Fungi > Glomeromycota > Glomeromycetes > Glomerales > Glomeraceae > Oehlia > Oehlia diaphana. The sequence goes on from QZLH01000042.1 coordinate 830, forward strand.
AGCTGATCTATGGCTTCTTTAGTAATATTAGCACACCCCTCCAGATTAAAATATTTTAAATAAAGACACGAACGAGAAATTTCTTTGATAGTTACATCAGTAATTCCACAAAAACTAAGGTTGAGATGTTGGAGATTTGGACAGGAATAAATGGCAAATTGAAGTCTTGGCGACGTAAACACACCTACCAAAATCAAGATGCTCTACACTAAGATGTTTCTTTACATTAAGGTGTTTCTCTACAGTAAGAAGTTTTTCTACTAATATATGACATCTATTTTTTCTTTGACAGCTACCCAGAATACTGAATCTTTGTAAATTTGGGCATGAGTTTAAGATATGACTTATAAATCTAATGCGCATAAGCAAAATGAAACTCTTGTAAAACTTGGCAACTGTCTGCAATTTTGATCAAAGATCTATCAGTAATGCCTTGGCAGAAAGAAATATTTAGATATTCTATTTTACGATATGATCCTACCATTCCACACAAAGCTTTATCACCCATAATACCACTACGACATAAATTAAGATATCTCAGATTGGGATATGCTTTAAGCTGATTTAATGCTCTATTACTAAAACCCACACAATTTTTAAAATTCAAATGAATTATGTTTGGGCATGTTCTTATGATGTCTCTAATTTTCTTACTTGAAAGTGGATTATAGTATAGAATTTCGAGATGAGTTAGTTTTGAGCTATAAATTGGCTTTTGCTTCCCACATACTAATTTTATGAATTTTTTTGCTTTGGGATCGTTCTCCTTTAGCTCAATGCATTTCCATAAAATAGGAGCACCGCATCTATACCATAATTGGGAAACATATAGAGTAGGATAGATGGATTTATCTATTGCTAAAAAATGTAAAATCTGTTCTAATAGCTCTAATAAATAAAAAATGCTTGAATGTACCATGCAAAGCGTCTCTGGCTAAATATTCTATTTTATATGATGTATCTTTAATCGAAAAAATAAATTAGCCAGAATGTCTCTCTAGCGTTTCAAGTTTAACACTAGTTTATCCAAAGGAAGCTCTAATCCACATAATCTCGCTTCTAACTGATTTGCAGATGAGAGTTCACGAATAAATTGGAATTTACAGTTTTCTTCGTTCCATCCAGAGAGTTTTGCATACTCCCTGAGTTTCTTATAAAAATCTTCTACTGAATCATTACCCTACCCCAATCCCCATAGATGCTTTGCAAAGCAAGTGGAAGATGTTACTTTAACTAAGTATTCAATCAATTCATCCAAGGGTCCATCAGTCCCAAATCTGATTGCATGCTTTTTATTGTTGAGTGATAAGCCATTAAAGAAAGCTTTTTTGAGCTCTTCATTTTGCAAGTTCAAACCTGTTGCTGAAGCACATAGCTTTATCATTTTAATGTATTCTTCCACAAAGTTATCACCTTGTGTGGGAGCTGGTACTTTATCTTTTTTAGGTTTTAAGACCGAAGAGCTCAGAGGGGTGACCGATCTACCCAATTAATAGTATCTCTTATAAACATATCACTATATGATTCTCTTATTGTTATGTTTATTGCTAATAAATTATATCATATCTTTAATCAAAAAAAACATTATGAGCCTAGTCCGCCAATAATTTCTGCTTCCTGTCAATTAGCTTGGATCAAGATTTTTTATTATATGCATTTTTCTCCTGATCTTTCTTTTGGGCTAGGCATTCCCAAATCCTTTGTTGCTTAATCATGTTTACTATTTCATCAATATCAGAATCGGATAAACTGGATTCAGATGAATTAGTTTCAGATAACGAACTAGATTCAAATGAACTACTCCCAGATGACAAACTAGACTCAGATGAACTACTTTCGGATGATAAACTAGATTCAGATGAACTAGTCTCAGATGAGCTTGATTCAGATGAACTACTCTCAGATGAAGTAGACTTGGGTGGGATATTGGTTAAGGCTGTTAGATGCTTTACCCTGAGTGCCTTCAGCTGGTTACTTTCCATTTTGATTATTTATCTATTAAACTTAATATCTTTGACTGAAAATATGCAAAGTGCCTGACTCAGCCCACTTCAAACTACCAACCGCTTAACCTCTTTGGTCGCGCCTCCTTTATTGTCTAGCCAAAGGTGCAAAAGCATAAGGGACAGCCCTTTCTTTTTTTACCCAATACCCATGGGATCTCTCAATTATCTCAACTGAATCAGAATCTTTGGAAGACTCAGACGAATAGGCAGAACCCTTACTTTTTTCATTAATCAGTATGGGAACTATTTTATGTATTAAGTCGATCACAGTCTCCCTATCCACACATTCGTCCAGATCCCCCAATTCGATTTTTAAGGATCTTATGTCTTTTTTCAGTCTTTTTACCCTATTTTCTAAAGTGTTATATTGGAGATGACAATCTTCAAATTGTTTTTTTAGTGTCTCTTTTATACTAGAAAGCGCACTATATGCTTCTGCATTTTGCTTGTCTGCCTTCAATAACTGGGCTATTTTTTCTGTATGCCTGATAACTTCCTGCTCGCTAGATATATCAGATGAATGATTTTGATCGGTTACCATTTACGTGATATTTTATATATGATATATCTTGCCTCGAATGAAAAAATAAAATTAGTAAATGATACCCTGTAGGACCCCTTCTAACCCGCTATATGATTAGTTTTCATCAAATATATAGAATGGACTTGCTTGATCATAAGGTTGCCCCCTTCTTCTGTAATTAACTATACCATATCTATCAGATGGAGCAGTATGGTTGCCGGGAGAGTGCCAAAGGGCTTCACTGAGATAAGTGTTAGCTTTTGACGGATTTTTAGACCCATGCACTACAGAAGCAAATACTGCTCCTAATTTGTATAAAGAGCTAGGAAGTAGGAGTTCATAAAGTTTAGCGTCATCAGTCTGGGTGTGGGTTCCACCCATCTCGGCCAAGGCCTCGCAGTACCTACATCCCCCCTCTGGGGGTAACTCCAGCAAGACAGCCAGAAGAGGCTCAAAAAGCCTCGCCAGATATCAATAAGGGGAGGACCTGAAGGTCTGACCCTCTATATCCACCCACATCTGTCTCCTATCTGTCTCGACATCTGTCTATATAAAACATACTCTTCATTCCATCAGAAAGGAGAATAAAAGGAAAGAAAGGGGGGTATGACAGATGTGACAGATGTGACAGATATTTTAAAAAGTTATACAGAATTTTTTCAATAAAAACTTTTATTTTTACCCCCATTATCTGTGATCTGTCTCACCATTCTTAGCCCCCAATCAGCCCAGTAAGACCAGGAAGTGCAGGACAGATACCACTCGTCCAAAAAAATCTGAATTGAACATTGAATCCCATAAGGTATCCGAAGTAACAGGTACACTATCCAAGTTAAGGATTCTGAAAAATAAATTGAACACAACCCTGCATAAAGTAAAAGATGAGTGAACAACAAGCTGTAAAATTCGCAGAGCAAAAAATAGCCTTTAGTATTGATGAGCCCCAAAGGATGGTAAAATAGATGACAGTAGAGGTAATGAGATTAAGAAAGAGATTAAGGATCACCTTGAAAAATATATGTTTGTTTCTACAAAGTCAAATAACAGTGGATTTGAAATGGTGATGTTTGAAGAAAAGGCTAATGTTGGTGGTTACATTGCTATAAATATTGAGTGCAAATTTTCTTGGCCAGATAGTAAAACAGTGCTTAGCAGTAAAGAAATTAAAGAAAAATATAAACATATGAAGGATAAATATCTACCCCATGTGAATCAAAAATGTCAAAGTAAAGAGTCTCCTATAAGGAAACTCAGAATGGAAATAGGAGACATTTACCTGATTTTAGTGGTATGGAAAGATATAGGTAAACTCGATGATGAAATATTAAATAACAAAAATATTATCATTGTTGGAAGAAAAGAATTAGAAAAAATTTATTCACCTTCTCTCGTATCACGGTCACAATTTTATGGCAATATTCAAAAAAAATCGAAAATTAGACAGTTTTAAAAAGTGGACTGATAGACCGCCTACTATAAAGGTTTCTTTGAAGATTACTACTCCGCATTGCTATTAATTATCTGTAAAATTAATTTATGTACAAGTGTAAACTAGTTATAGATATTCTAATTTCGGATATCTCTGCATATTAATATATTAGCATATTGAAAAAATCATTGTAGCATTTTTGCGATCTTTTCATTGTAATCAAGAATAAAGAAATAATAAAATATCTTAAATGGGTTTTTACTTATTGCGTAAATAAAATAAGGTTTTTTATTAGCATAATTATATGGATATATTCAATTTAATTTCAAAAATTTTTTTCTTAATGAGGGAATAATTGAGATAATACGAGAAATGTACCATATGAAAGTTTTTCCTTTCTTTCATTTTAAAAAACATCAATTCGATTCTTCAGATAATTTTTGAGTTAATTCATTTAAATGAAGAGAAACCAGTATATAGATAAACTGTACTGTACGATTGGCTAAACTATACTGTACGATTTGCTGTATGAATTTTTTTTTAAAAATTTCTCGTACAGTACATTACAGTACTATATATAAAGTGCTATATTGTACTGTACGATAAATTAAAAAAATTCGTACAGTACAGTTTAATTTATATAATTAGTACTGTACAAAAATTTTGTATCAGATTCGTACAGTACATAATAGTACCAATTTTTTAATTAACTCAATTTTATTTCAAATTATATATTCAAAATTGTACAATTCACACTCCTTATTTAAAAAAAATTATTTACTATTATACTTAATTATTTATTTGCATTTACTTTTTAATTTAAAAACAATTTTCTTAAGATATTTTGATAAATTATGATTAATCTAACATTTTTATTTCTAGGAATCATCTTCTTGAATCTAGAAAAATAAAAAAAAGGAGAAGGTAATGATAAAAGTAAAGATGATAAATAACAATGAAAAGGAACCATAGTAAAAGGAAAGTGTTTCAAATAAAATAACAAAGAGAGGCATTAAACAACAGAAGGGAGACGTCAGGAATAAATAAGAAAAGGAAGCATTAGGAATGGAGAAACCAGGAACGAAGAACAATAAAAAGGGAAGCATCAGAACGAAGAATAGTAAAAAAGGAGCATCAGGAATGAAAAACAATAAAAAGAGAGCATTAGAAAATGAAAAATAAAAAAGAGGAGTTAGAATTGAATAAACAGCAAAAGAGAGATGTCAGGAATGAAGAATAAGAAAAAGGAAGCATCAGGAACGAAAAATAAGAAAGGGAAGTATCAGGATCAAAGAACAATAAAAGGGAAGCATCAGAATAAAGAACAATAAAAAAAAGAGCATCAGGAATTAAAAACAATAAAAAGAGAGCGTCAAAAACGAAAAACAATAAAAAAGAAGAGTTAAAATGGATAAACATTAAAAGAGAAGCGTTAGGAATGAGGAAGATCAAAGAACAATAAAAGGGAGCATTATAAACAAAATAATAAAAGGGAGGCGCTAGGAATGAAAAACAACAAAAGGAAAGCATCAGGAATGAAAAATAATGAAAAGGAAGCGTCAAGAATGAAAAACGATGAATTACCACCCATAAAAAGAAGAGAAGAGAAATGATTAATAAGTTTCAAAAAAAGAAGTAATAGTAACCAAATAACAATAAAAAAAAGACATACAGTACTTCGGTTTCTCAGTAGTTAGACCTATTTTAAAAGAAGAAAACAACATAACTTGAAACTATCTAAAGAAAAAACGGTCAACAAAACATAAAAAGTAAAAATAAAGAAAAATAGCAAAATAATACCTTAAACTGTATCTAAAACTATCTCGAAAAAAGTTATACAAGTTGTTCTAATAAAAAGAAAAACATTAAGGTAATTACATTTCGAAAAGTAAAGAATAGTAACTGATCACGAAAGAAAATAAAAATTTAAGCACATTGGTGTTACGCAAAATTTTTTCAATAAAGCAATCCAGGTAATATGTAACTCTATCCTAGTCACATTTAGTTATCATAATAATCAAAAGGTGTAGTAACTAAACAAAGAATTCCAGGCAGATATTGATAAAGTGGGTTTAAAAAGTAATTAATAAAGATTTAATTAAAACAATAAATTGATCGCTCTTAAATAAGTTCTTCCACATTTTTCATCAGATATAATAATTTTTTTTCATCAGACAGTACCAAAAAATACAAATGTTCAAATAACTTCATTAACCTTTTTTTAGTACTTCTATATTAAAAATTTAAAATATGAACATTAAAATATTATTTGAAATTAAATCTAGTGTTTTAATTAAATATAATCCCATGAGTAAGCCTTTTTTTTTTTTTAATTAATTATGATCATATTGTCAAAATTATTAATTGCTGATTTTATTTATGTTTAGAATAATTCGATGCACTTTTAATAAATAAAACATCATGGTTGCTAACGAGTAGCAAGTCAATCATCCTGCAGATGTGAATTTTCATGATTTAATAATAATAAATTTCTTAATTTATTGAAAATAAAGAAAATTGCCGTAATATCAGAAACATTAGAAATTACTTTATCCTAATCTAAATAGAAACAGAAACGTGACCAAAATAGCATCATTTGGTTCATTATTACTGCAATATAATGATTATTCCACAATGTTATTTTTTGTCACGGTCACTGCATTACCGGGTTAAGCCGTGTAAGCAGAATTTTTTTATTTTTTTATTTTTTTTTTCGCAAAAAAATTTTATTGCTGCGAAATTTTTGAAATTGTCGTATCACGTGATTAATTTTCAAGCAACATGTTACACTCAAAATATTTTGACTAATTTATTGTACATTAGCTTGGATTAATTAGTAAACGAGTTATAACAAAACTTTGGTTTCTTGTGAATAGACATTTATTATGTCATTATTGTGACTATTTCTATAAACTTGCTGTGATCACTCGTGGAGTCTACCATCGAATAATGTAAATTCTTATCTAACCCTAAATTTTACATAATCGCACACCGTAACACAACAATCTTTTCATAAAAACTTCACCATGTCAACGAAAAATAAGGCTCTTCCACTCATACTAGCGGAAGATACAAAAAATTTGAAAAAATTCTTAATATCTCGTGAATTCAAAAAGCAAAAAAAAATTTCTTTCAACTTTAATGAAATACGGATTGTATTTTCAAGATTATCAATTGTAAATGATCGGGGTCTATGATATAGCCGTTTAAAAATCTAAAAATTAAAAAAATGAAGCATTAGAATTCGTTATAAAACTCAGTTAAAAAAAATGGTTTATCATACTCGCTACTAATATCGCATATTTTATTTTTAATGACATATGAATCATTACAATGGTGTATCAAGAGAGTTACACATTACATTGAAATAAGATTTTATGCATTAACTTAATTTTACGAATAGAATTGTGATACATTTTCTTGGTTTAAGTACCCATAAATTCAAAGCATTTAGAATCTCAAAAAACTTTGAATATTATGAAAGAAATGATTTTTGTATCTATTGATCACATATAATAAGGAATTTTATATTCAAAATTTTTGTTGGAGCCTAGAATGATTATTTTGGAGAAGTGGTATGTGTAGATAAGTTTCACATAGAACAATCAATCATCAAATATTATATATTCTGAATCGCACCTAACAAACAAATTCTTTTAATTAAATTTCACTAAAATGCGTGAACTGAAGTTATTGATTTACTATCATTATAACATTTAATAAAATATATTGTATTTTTAGTTGTCATGCAATGGCGGAAGAATGTAAGACAAAAAGTCATAAGAATATCTATTAATATTTTATTTAATTTAATAATAGTTAAAGCTTTCAATAAAAAAATAAAATAAAATTTCTTCTGTTTTTATTGATATAAATTTTATATATGTATTTGTTAATCAAGAATTTGTATAAAATCTATTTTTTTTTTCACAATTTATTTATATAAAGGTTAACATTATATGTTTATTTAAGCGTACAAGTAGTTGTATAGTTGACATGCTATTACTTTAAAATAAGCAAAATAAGCTTAAATAGCAAATTTGCAGTTTTGCTAATAAATATATACATTTATACTGAACTGAGTAAATTTATAAGTTGTCGCATTTTTAAATTGTTAAATTGTTGATTTTAAGTAATAAATTTTATTTCATAGAAAAAAAAAGTATACATATAAGAAATTTAAATGAAAAAAATAAAAAAAATACTAATATTTAATGTTAAAATATTCAATAGATATTTAAACTGTTTAAACTTTACAATACCGTATAGCACTGACTAAAATATCCTGGATCAATTTACACGATTTAAATCACTGATTAATCTGTTGGCTAATCATTACTATGAGAAAAATTTAATATTAAATTTTGATTTATAATATTTTTAGAAAATTAAATGGATCCACATATTATGTATTCGATATATTGAGAAGGGCATCTTATATGGGGCAAGCCAAGAGGGTAGTCTTTTAGCCAATATTATAGGGTACTATCTCATCTGCTATCGCTTGTTCAATTTCTAAAGGATCACTAACGTCATTATTATTAGGTACTACCTCATCTGCTATCGCTTGTTCAATTGCAAAAGGATCACTAACATCATTATCATCATTATTATAATCATCATCATTATCATAACTATCATCATTATTATTATCATCATTACGATTGTTTTGATTATCGTTATTTGCAGAAGAAGAATAAGTATATTCTTCCCTAATCAATTCTGCAAGTTCAAATTGTGCTTTAATTTCATCACTCTGATCTTTTTCAATTCCAATTTCTGTAAGATATTTATATTCAGGATGACGTGTATATGAATGATAAAAAACACTAATCATTTCTTTTACTTCAGTAGCACTTGGTCTATTATCTGCATTTGAATCCCAACACCTTTTCATTAAGTCTATATAACATTTTGGTACTATTTGTTCATTAATTTCAGGTCTAAAATCATTAACACTCATAATTCTATTTGCTAGATCTTCATCATGTTTACGATCATCAAAAGGTGGTCTTCCAGTTGCTATAAAATACATAATCATCCCAAAACTATATATATCAGATGCTTGAGTATAAGGTTTTTCATTTAAAACCTCAGGAGCTACATATGGCAGAACTCCATAAATATTTGTTTTATCTTCATTTGTATCATTAACTTGTCCACTTAATCCCATGTCTGAAACATATACATTATCAGGATATACATTATCAGAAAATGAGACTTGTTCAAGTAATATATTTCCCGCATGTAAATCATGATGAATCATTTCTTTTTGATGGATTTCTTCAAGACCTAGAATAATTCTTGTTAATTTTGTTAACCTATCTCTCCAATCAAAATTTTCATAATTCCTAGTCATCCAATCAGTTAATGTTCCACCTTCTGCATATTCAAAAACTATAATATAATCTTTTGTTTCTAAATTTTGAGATATTCCATATATTGAAATAATACACTTACTATTATTAATTGGATATGCTTTAACCTATAGTTTATAAAAATTTATTAATACCTAGTCTTAAATAAATAAAAATTAAAAAATTTCTTACTTCATTTAAAGATCTGTCAACAATATTTTGTGAGTTATTTAAACATTTTAGTGCAACCTTTTCATTTTTGTTTCTTGTATATTCCTGTTTCTCTATATCATAACGTAATGGACCATCCTTCCATATTGCTGAATATACTTTAGCAAATCTACCTTTACCCACTCTTTTAATATCATTAAACTGATCGTATGGTATCCATTCAAATATTTTATCACTTGGTTCGTTAATTTTTGATTGCATTTCTTGAATTAAATCATCAATTTTTTGATTTCCACTGGTATGATTTGTAAAAAATTTTTTCAAGTAATTCGTTTGACATGGCATGCACCATTCATGTTTCATAATTGTGTATGCTTTACCACATTTTTTACAGAAATTATCTCGAAGAACCATAATATAATCTTTTGTAACTGGATTCTGTGATATTCCATATATTTGAAATATATTGTATACGTAACTAAAACTATCAATTGAACATTCCCTAACCTATTAAAAAATGTAAAAAAAAAATTATTACTATTACAATAATATAACATTTAAATTAAATTAATAAAAAAAATTTAGTATTTACCTCATTTAAACATTCATCAGTAATATTTTGTGGGTTACATAAATATTTTAAAGCAACTTTTGTATCTGATTCTGAATTTCTTGCCCATTTCATTGCAAAATAATCATAATTTAGTGGACCATCCTTCCATATTGCTGAATATACACCTTCGCCTATCTTTTTAATATTATTGAATTTGTATGGTATCCATTCAAACATATTATCATTGTATTCATCAATTTTTAATCGCATTTCTTGAATTAAATTATCTATTTTTTCATTTTTGCTCCAATTTGTAAAACTTTTTTCACATTCACTTATTTGACATGGTTTGCACCACTTATGTTCAAGATCCTCATCTGTATATTTGTTACCACACGTTTCACAATGATAACCCGCTTTAAGAACCAAAATAAGATCATTTGTACTTGGATTTTGAGATACTCCATATATTGTAAGATCACTTCTATAATTAATTGAATATGATGTTTGAGCCTATCAAGGTAATAAAAAAAAAAATTATTAATTCTAAAAATATTTAAATAAATTCATAAAAGAAATATATTACCTCATGTATAAATTCATCAAAATTAGTTTGTGAATGAATAAAACATTTCAAAATAACTTTTTCATCTTTATATCTTATATCATACGTTTCACAACTCAATGGACCCATTGTCCATTTTGCTAAATATAATTTAGTAAAATCATCTTTACATAATTCTTTAATAATAACAAGTTCATTGTATGGAATCCATTCAAATGCCACATCATTAAGTTTACTAATTTTTGATTGCATTTCCTTTATTAAAGGATCAATTAAATCATTTCCACTTATTTGATTTGAATATGTTTTTAAATTACAAGGTATACATAACTTGTTTTTTATAAAACTTGGGAAAAAGCCTTTTGGAAGTTCGTCGGCAAAAGAACCATATTCTTTACCACATTTGTCACAAAATTCATTACAATATCCATATTGATGAATCACAATATAATCTTTTGTATCCGGATCTTGAGATATTCCAAAAACTGATTTGTAATATTTAACCTATTATATAAAAATATATATGAATATATCATATTATCCAAAATATTTGGAAGAATTTTATACTGTACCTCATTTTGAATAACTTCATAAGCGATGTTTTGTGAGTTATTTAAGCATTTTAAGTTGAATTTTTTATTTGATGCTCTCTTCCATTCATAATTTTCATAATATAATGGACCATTCTTCCACGTTACTGAATATATTTTAGCGATTTCACCTTTAGCAATCTCTTTAATATCATCAAATTGATTGTATGGTACCCATTCAAATACTATAGCATCTGGATGTTTAATTTCTGATTGCAATTCTTGAATAAATTTATCGACATTTTCATTTCCACTGGTCCAGCTCGCAAAATTCTCTTCAAAATAATTTCTCTGACATGGTACACACCATTTATATTGTGGAAGTGTATAGCTATTGTCACAATCTGTACAATACTCATTTTTAACAACCATAATATAGTCCAATTCGATCGGATGTTGAGATATTCCATATACTATCCCAGTTTCAGTTAAATATTCTTCAATCTATTCAAAACATAAAAGAATATATGTTATGGAAAAAGAGAAAATATTTAAGAATTAAATTTATATCAAATTAGAAATTCATACGGAATCATACCTCTTTTAGAAATGTTTCATAAAAATATTTTGAATATTTTAAAGTAACTTTTTCATACTGTTTTCTTGTATATTTATTTTCATCATATATTAATGGACCATCCATCCATATTGCTGAGTATATTTCATCTTTTTTTCTTTCTTTAATATCACTAAACTGATCGTATGGTATCCATTCAATTATTTTATCACTTGCTTGGTTAATCTCTGAATGTTTTTTTCGAATAAATTTATCAATTTCGTCCTTTCCACTGGTCCAACCTACAAATTCTTTTTCAAAATAAACTTTTTGGCATAGTTTACACCATTCGTTAACGATATCTGTATATTTTTTACCACATTTTTTACAATATTTATCTTGAAGAACCATAATATAATCTTTTGTAGTTGGATTTTGAGAAATTCCATATAACATAATAAGGGATTCTATTTCAGCACGAAAATAATCAACTGTGTATTCCCTATTCTATTAATAAAAAACAATTATTATTATATTAATAAAAAGTATTCTGTAAAAAATAATAAATTTCAATAAATAAATAAATAAATAAATAAAAATAAAAGTCGTACATTCATAAATTCATCAAGGATATTTTTTTGTGAGTTATATAAACATTTTAAAGCGACTTTTTTATTCGATTCTCTCTCCCATTCCTTTTTATTGTAATAATCATAATTTAATGGGCCATTTTTCCAAATTGCTGAATAAATAATGGTAGAATCCTTTTTGTATATTTCTTTAATATCAACAAACTGATCATATGGTATCCATTCAAATAATATGTCACCTGGTTTACTGGCTTTTGTTATCATTTTTTTAATTAAATCATCAATTTTTTTATTTCCACTAATACAATTTATAAGATTTCTTTTTTTTAGATAATTTACTTGACACGGTCTACACCATTTAAAAGTATTAGTTGCATAAGGTTTGTTACATTTTCCACATTTGTCTTGAGATGATGTTGATGATGTTGATGGTACTGATCGTGTTGATGATGGCGCATTACCCATAATTTTATAATATTATTTGTGAAAAAAAGAAAAAAGAAAATATTTTTTTTTTTTTTGAAACGAAAAAGAGGGGAGTTATTTATAATTAAAATTCCGTTATGCCAAAACTAAAACAAATTTGATTTAATGATTACTATATTAAGCTTTGAATGGTATGTCGATCCTTAAATATATTGCGCAGCAAATTTTTTTTTTTTTTTTGACAGTTATAAAAGCCGATTTCTTGTTTTATTATTTTAATTATGGTTGCAATTTATAGTTATATTTTATTTCATAATTGGTGGCGTTTAACAATTAATATATTACTTTGGTTACCAAATTTTATTTTTTTTTCCGCATCCTAATGGTTGATCAAATAGGTTCGTGGCGCAGGAATTATCAATAAAACTTCAAATCAAGTTTAATTTCTAATAAACTATTTTTCGAAGTCATAATATAAAACGTATTTTTAGCTGCTTTGAAAGATTACTTAGAAGTTGGGAGTAGGTTTTGAATGTTTTACATATAAAAAATGACTTATGCAGTATCCAAAATGGATAAATTAACGTAAAAAGCTTTAGTTATTGAAATTACTTTTTAGCATTTTTACATAAAATACTTGATATATGTAGTATGTACTAAATTCATGACAATCTCCATACAAACAGAACAAAGACAGATTCCCGATTTGTCTATTACTTAATTTGGGTTAATTAATTGTTTAACATCAACGTTCAAGTAATAATAAAAAGGAAAAATTATTTTAAAGACTGACAAAGTAAGTATCAATATGCTGAAGTGTAACTCATCATGCATGAATTGATAAGAGTAGAGATTGTTATTTCAAGAGTGTAATGAATACTTTATTTGTGGTTGTGATAAGTATGTTTAAATCACGATTTAAGATAGAAAATAAAGCTTTTCTTTTTGACTGTTAAGTCACCGTTGCTGATTGGATTATTCATAACCTAATTATCAAATTCAAAATTATTAACATTACGAGCTTTTTAATTTTTATTAGCTTATATCCTTTTCAATTTAAAACTAAAAAATTTCAAATTATATACAATTAAAAATATTGCTTTTATCTTATAATAATTTTAGAAAATATTTAACTATTTTTTCGTTGTCAAAGTATATATTACTACAGAAAGAATCCTGTTAGGGATTTTATATAACAAGAAAATTTATTTTAACTCTTTTTTTTAAAAAAATCCAGTGTAATATATTTATATCTTCTATGTATGAGAAAGAAATTTTAATGGACATCTATTTAATAAATAGGTTACAACATTTTCGAAGTTTTAACTTTGAAATATACCTTCCATTCAAAAACTTTTTTGAAAATTTTTACTTCCTGCAGAAGGATCCGGTCAAACTTACGCTTAAAGATAAACCAGCAAAGTTACAAAATTTTATCTTTGAAATATACAAAGGAAGTCGAAACCTATAAAAAAACAAAGATGAAAAGCTAACAACTTACTCTAAAAAAATTTTGCTCGTGTAGACCAATCTGAGGCCTTTCCGAAATCAAAAAAAAACAAAATTTATTTTTTAAAGAAAATATTTGATGTGAAGCTGAAAAACAAAAGTTCAGACTTTATTTTCAATTAAAAAATAAAATTATTTTATTTTCTTTATTGACCATTGTTTAAAAAAATTTCACAATTTTTTTAAACAACAAAACAAAATTTTTCCTGCTATGATTGTATCTGCATTCTACTAGTTCAGCACAAGTCCTTGTATAACTATTCTCTTTCTTATCACGGTTTAATATTAATGTTCTTCGCGAGGTATTAAAAAGTATCCGTTGCTAATCAAAATACTTTAGAATCCAATTTGATTTATGTATAATTACTGATAAATTTATATTGTTTTGAAACTAAATCAAATACAATGCTAAAATTTTAATAAAATTACTATGCATACATAGCATTTAAATGATCTTTTATTCATTGTTTACATTTCAGTTGCGTCCAAAACATTGACTTTACAGTAAATGCTATTATTAAATTTTATAAACTTAAGATTTTTACTAATAGAAAGAAACAGATCATAAATACAGTATATGAAACTATACACAATATTTTGATTTAATTAATTGAATATGCCAATGGATTCTCAAACAAAATTAAAATAAATAAACATTATAAAACTAAACAACGTCAAAATTATTCTAGTCATATGACTAACCGGACTGATTTTAACTTTACGCATCTACTTATTGTACTTTTTGTTATATTTCATTGTCTTGTTCTTTAATACTTACTACTGATAGCAATATAATAAGTAATATTTATTTCACGGGAACTGTGGATATATTGATTTTCACGGCTGCGCTTTATAAATTTCTTTCTTTAATTATTATTATTATTTTTTTTTTTTTACCTTTTTTTTTAAAAAAAAAAAATTTCTATATTGTTTTTTTTTATTTAATTTTTTTTTCACATTAAGGTTTTTTTTAAAATGTAAAAATGTCATAATGCTGGCAAATTCATGATATCATGACCGTTAAATTATAATATCAGGTTTTACCTATAAAGTATTAATCAAGATTCTTGTCAACTATTAACAATTGGTTATATAGTAATCAAACATTATAATTATAATATAATAATGTAATTTGTATTTTATAAAAATATAATATTCTTTTGAACTTTGTTTGCTTTATTTGAATCAAACATCTGTTATTATTTATTAATGAGAATTTAATTACTTTAATATCATTAGCACTTGAAATAAATCTTATATTATTTATTTTATTTTTATATTAGAAATGGTTTTATATACTTATATTATTATTTTGAAAAGTTATAAAAAAAAAGATTTATTTAAATTACAAACTAAGAAATTTGTAAAATATTTACTACTCTAGTCTTAGTGTTTAAATAATTCTAGTTCACCAACAATATCAAAAATCAATCGTGCACTAAACAAGGGGCCAAAATACTGATCAAAGTTTTTTCTTGCTATGACTAGACAGTCGTCTGGCATATCGTTGACATTCCCTTCAAATGATTGTGATGTGAACATGACAGTCACAATACGAGTATTCTCAAGTTTATTCTTCAATTTTTGATTATTTGCAAGGTTGAAAGCATTATTGTTCTTATCGTGTTCTTTCTTGATATCATCTATGGTA
>QZLH01000042.1:20988-35779 GCA_003833135.1 Oehlia diaphana
GTCCTAGAATCAAACATGTAAGCGACAACATCATTTTGTTCCAGTAAAAGCGATTAGTTTTTTTTAGTTTCAAGAAAATTTGAGCAGAGAACTTCTTGTGAAAGTTTAAAGAAATGAGAAAGTTTACATCATGATTAATTATAAAATGATCTTTATAAACTCTTAATTGGTGACACGAAATATGATATAATGATATAAGCATAGTAAAAAAAAAAAAACTTTTCGGCAAGCGAAATAGAGTGATTCATACGATTTTACCATTACTCAGATTGCAAAGATTGCATTAGCATGGCCATTTATTGGTTTGATTTCACGTGAAGATCAACATTTATTAGCCAATTAAATTTTAACAAAAAAAAAAATCGTTCGAAAACTTTATTTACTACTTTATTTTTATGAAACATTGGTTTTAACAAACACATTAGGATGTATTTGGCAAAATATTAGTAATATCTTGTAACACTTGGTGTGAATTTAAGGAAAGAGTTTGATTTGAAAACTCTAAAAAATATAAACCGTTAGAATTTAAAATTTCTTTGGCATAATATTTTAACATACCTAAAATTCTCCTTTGTAATTCAGAAGCAGTTTCAATCTTCAGTTTATAACTATCAATTTCCTCAAGTTCACAATTATCTTCATTCATTTCTTCTTCATCATTTAATTCCAGTTGAGTTTCTTCCAAGTGTAATCTTTCATTATGCGATTTCGTTAATTCATTGATGGATTTATCCAAGTATTTATAACAGTGTTCACATTTTAAACCCAATACTTGAAAACATTCTTCATGATATGCATGACCACATATCAAAACTTCGCCTTCTTCATTTGTTGGAGTTTTTTTACAAAATTTTTTGTCACAAAATTTTTTAGTATTTGGAAGTACAGAGAATGAGATGTGGTATTATTATCATCTAAACTTAAAGGATCATACAAAAAATCCCGTGTTACATGTAGTACAAATATTCTTTTGGGGTAATCAAGGCGAGGATCAATCATAATAATAGAAGAATTAACGATGATAAACATTTACGTTAATGCATTCAACTCTTCTTAAATACATATCGTAAATATTTTCCATTATAAGTGCAAGCTTCTGCTCAATCTCAAGTTTATATGATTGAGTTGATTGTATTATAACTTTTTGAGAATACGTTATTTTACGATTCACGTAATTTGAATGCTCTTTATTAAAAGTATTTTGATACCAATCCAGACTACTTTTAAATCGCGTAAAAATATGTAAACATAGATTTTATTAATACATAGGGTTGTTTATCTAAACCTTAATAGGTAGAGTTTACGGACTGAAGACTAATTAACGTACTGTACATATATCGAATAGCATACAATGAATATACCGTAGTAGCAATATATATTTTTCTTTTTTGTAAATTTACTAAATATACACATTAAATAGATATTAGTCGCGTTATATCACTTACCATAAAACAAAATATCATATTAATATAATAATTATTTTCATATTAAGTAATATTATTCACGTTTAAGGGCGTTCTCAAGCACCTCAATTGATGGGTTGATGGGTTGATGGGTGATGTGACTTTAAAAATATCAGAAAGCTTCAGAGTTTCAGCTAAAGTTTCGGAGAGTTTCCTATTTAAGCGAGCTAAAAACCACCTTTTTCTTCAATTATCCTGAACTGATAGAAATTAATCCAGACGCAAAAGTACCAGGTGGTGTAAAGAACCATTTACAGTATATAGCTGTGGATATGTTTATCATTCGGTATTGCATGTCCTAATCTAAAACATCTTGACTTCGGTAAGCAATTTGACTATCATAGAAATTGCTCATTCACGTTCTAATCTAAATGTTCTAATCTAAAATACCTTGGTTTAGAGACTTGTAACCAAAATATTGGACCAATACAGAAAATGATTGGTTATAGATTCACATAATGAATTTCTACCGTGACAAAATGAATGGATCACATGACAGTCTGTGCGACATTAAATTTTTTTACACACGAAAAGAAAATATTAAAACGTTACCACTACCTTTTTCCTAACAAATATGAAGAAAAAATGCGAAGGAATGTCTACTAGTTACGTTACAGGATCTACCTCATAAGCAAATAATAATGTTAAAACCACATGTTATGAAGGGCTAAGGACTACGCTAGGCGTTGGTCTAACTTGGCATCTTGCAAGGAAGTTTGCCATGTGAAGAGGTATGAAATTTCGTATTCATGTGCTTTCACAGCTCTCTTGGCATCATACGATAACGCTAATCTATTTCAGCAAGATATAAAGAGTGTATCAACTAACAACTCGTGGAAGTTCAGCCAACCTTCCCGTACATGCCAGAAGCTATATTTTCATAAGAGTTGGATCTTTATGTTAAGATGTCTTTCGCCACAATAGCAACCGAAGGATATCCCACTACCACCTCTAAAAGGATGGGAAACGGAAAGACTTATCGATTTTTTGCAGAGAGGTGGAAGATTAAAGGTAAGGTTTAGATCTTAACGATATCTTTTTTTTCACAAGGCAAAATCACTGGTCATTTATTTCTCAAGTTAACAAAACAAAATTCAAGGAATTCGGAATGACATTAAAACTTATAATGTTATAGCTGTACTTATTGAACATTGTTCCTATGGTCTGATTATTTTACAAAATCAAGATGTTCGAGAAGTAAACTTAGGGCAATTTGTAAAAAAAGGATTGAAATCGGATCACATCCTAAGTAGTTAGAAAATTTTTTATTCACATCATGTAACGCAATTTTTTATGCATTAGTTGCTGTTGCGACAATGATTTATTGTATAATGATAAATAATAAAGCATTGATATATTGTCCGATATAAGCAAGAAATTTTTCAGGTGAATAATATACATAAAGAAATGTAAAATAGTGAGGTAAAGTGATATAAATGGTGATTTTTCAAGGGTGTTTCCTCACCGCACACATGATTATTAAGTGTCAATATAGTATTTTTGAGTTTGATGTTTGCAACTCAGCTGAAACAAATCACTTTCAATTTTATTGTATATTTCAAAGACAAAAATATCATACAAAATAATAAAAATATGGTTATAATAATAAATTTATTAATACATGATCTATCTCAGTTTTAACGATTTAATCAAATGAATATTTTGATTATTGATAGAAAAATAATCTTAGACTATGTAACTAAGCAAATTTGATTTCATCGTTTTGTAATTATAAAACAGCAAATTTGATTTATTTACATGTTTACTTATTTAACAAATTATATAATTAAACTCTCGCTTCTCGCATTATATAAAGATACAAAAGTTTCTATCAGTTTATTTGCTCTATCTCCGCTGTTTTCAATCATCCCTAAAATAAATTGATTGTCTATATGGATTAAGTAGCCGAACACTTCCTTGAGATTAAATGATCGGATTTCTTAAAACTTTATTAAACATTAATAACTAATAAGTTCTGTAATAAACTATAAAAGAAAAAAATCATTTCGTAATTTTATTAACAAATAAGATTCAACAATTTGTAACTTATAAATATCTAGAAAAATTTAAATTTCAATGGATACATACAGTATATATTTGAATGGTGATGGAAAACTTTTTTCAGCGTTCACGAATCAAAATGAAAAAAATAATTATCTGAGAAATTTTAATTCACTTTTTTAAGTTTAGCTTTCGTTTTGTGGTTTTTGAATTTACAATGTCATAACTTTTTTTTAATATATATATATATTAGGGATGGCAATGGTCACGGTTATTAACCGGTCATGACCGGTTATGACCGTGACTGATATCGGTCGGTCAAAGGCTTCTGACCGACCGTTTAACCGACTGGTTTGACCGACCGTTTGACCGACTGTTAACTGACCATTTAATCATTTAACACTTTTTTTACGAACTTAATCAATAAAAAAAGTTGTTATAACATTACTTTAGTAGATTTAATCAAAAAAAAAAACACTTTAACGTTTTTTCTTAATTAAATTCATTAAAAAAATGGTTAAACGGTCGGTTAAATGGTCGGTCAAACGGTCGGTTAAACAGTCAGAAAAATGGTCAGCCAAAACGGTCGGTCGGTCAAAGGCCCTTAACCGGTTATGACCGACCGATAACCGACCGTGACCGACCGTTGCCATCCCTAATATATATATCTATATATTTTCAATAATTCGCAGATATTGATTCTTATAAAAAATTATTGTACTTAATACTAGATTCCCGCTCTTTTTTTTTCAGATACTGTAGTAATTATAACCAATTACAAATTTAAAATACCATATATTTATAATCAAAAAATTCTTATCCCCCGAATTTTCCTGTATCCATATCAAAATCATTTGTAATTTCCAATAAAATTCCCTTATCAGAAACAATAAGAAAAAGGGATTCCTTAATATACAATGGGGGTGTACGATATTAATGTACGAACTGGCCGGAGTTAACGTTAACGCTATCACGTGCAAGTGCATAACTCCTAAACTCGGGCCAGTTTGTACGTTAATATTGTACACCCCTACTGTACGTTAAGGACGCCCTAAGAAAAATGATTAATTGACCGTATATATCCGAAATTAAGCACCCCGAAAAAGCACCATGGCCAGAACTATGAAAATTTTGGCCTACATTATGCTGTTCCCGGCCAGAATATCAAAAAAGGGTGCTTAATTACGGATGTATACGGTATTTATTTACCTTTTTTTTTTAAAAAAAAAAAAATTGCAACGCATTTCTTTATTAACTTATACCAAGGTATACATGAATTTCTAAAATACCTCGAGGCAATCGAGGCATGTGACTTCGGGAGTCACGACCCTTTTAGCAAAGTAGTCTATCTAAAAAAATCAAAGAGCAAATATGTACCTACGCGACAAAATTAATATAATATATAAACGTACCCAAAATCCAATAAAAGAAAAAAACTACAAAAATAGCCTAACTATAAACAAAACTAGACCTAACAGAATCTACCAAGTATCTAAAAGAAAAACGACTACAAATAACCTCCATTATATGGAAATGTGTTCGATTCTAAACAAAAATTCTTCACTTGTTAAGCATAATGTCACACCGCTTTTCCAATTTCAGTTTTTTGTATCCCTTTTAATCCTAGAATAAACGTTCTATTAAACAAATAAAATCCATTACCTACAAAAACAAAAGTTAGTATCCATAAATTCCAATTATATGCAACTAATCGACAGCGTATTCCAATTTCCGAAAGTCAAAGCTTTAAACGATAAGTGAGTGACGTTATCCTTGTAATTCATAAAGACTAACATTCCATAATCCATGAACTCTATAATGTCTCCTGTTTACAATTTGTTATCGGTAAAAATTTTTTACGTACAATCACGTGACTCCGATAGGAAACATATTTCGTTCCGTCAAAACACTCCAATTTACTGTTTACTTTCCAATGTTTCTGGAATTTCTTCGCTGGAGGACTTTTCTTAATTCTCTTATCTCCCGTTTCCTTTTCGTCCGTTTCTCGGTTCTCGTCCTTCAATCGTTTTGTGAAATCGTCGTTGAGCGTGGTATATTCTTTCAAATATCATTTTGTTCCGCTAATATATTGACGAGTCTACGACCAAAAGTATTGAAATTTTCTACCTTCTTCGTCTATTCTTTAATTTCCTCTACATTTACCAAATTGTTTCTTCTTCCTACTGATACTAATTCTTCTTTTCTAATCGCTTCCCACTCCATTTCGTTCGAAGTAGATTTGAAAATTCCCGTCCAATTCTCTCATTTTTTGATCAATACTTTTGGGTCATCATTCGATGCATCGTATCATTCGTACTTTATCCTTTCGTCCGTTGGAGTATATTTTTACTTTTTACCATGTGGGTGTTACGACTGTTACGATAACATGTAGTGTATGAATACCTTTGTATGTTAGGGTATACACACGCGCTCCATACAGATCTACATTGTTTATTACCAAATAAGGAGTGATGTTTTACCATACCCTTACGTACAAAGGTTTCCATACACTACATGTTTACTATGCTCTCCTTTTTTGTTAATCTACAATGATGAAGAAATGTAAATGAATAACCAAAAAAGAGAATTCGTTTAATGTATATAAATACTGTATCACATTTCAACACGTAAATTCCGAAATTTTTTAGAAAAACTTTTTTTTATAAACTTTAATCTTATCAATGAATTTTAAAAAAAATATATTATTAGGAGTTAACAAATTAAATATACAATATGGCTTACGTTTTATTTAGAAATAAACTTATATTTATTATAGCGATTGTTATAATATTTTTTATCACTAATTTTACCTTTCCGACTTACGAATCAATTAATTCAATTAGTAACACTCTTCAAAAACGACAAGGACCAGGACCAGCAGATGAGGGACCAGGTGGCGGAAAAGGACCAGGTGGAGATGCACCAAAGGACCCAGAGCCAAAAGCGGACTCTCCAAAAGAACCAAGCGGAGGCGGTAAAGCACCAGATGGTGTACCAGGTGGAGATGGCGGTAAAGCACCAGGTGGAGATGGCAAAGCACCAGCGGGTGAAGATGACGGTAAAGCACCAGGTGGAGATGGCGGTAAAGCACCAGATGGCGGAGATGTCAAAGCACCAGCGGGTGGAGATGGTGGTAAAGCACCAGATGGTGGAGATGGCAAAGCACCAGCAGGTGGAGATGGTAAAGCACCAGGTGGAGATGGCGGTAAAGCACCAGATGGCGGAGATGGCAAAGCACCAGCGCCAGATGGTGGAGATGGCAAAGCACCAGCAGGTAGGTGGAGATGGTAAAGCACCAGGCGGAGATGATGGAGATGGCGGTAAAGCACCAGATGGAGATGGCGGTAAAGAACCAGGTGGTAAAGAACCAGATGGAGATGGTAAAGCACCAGCTCCAGCTCCACCAAAAGAGCCACCTCCGCCTCCACCTCCACCGCCTAAAGCACCTGAACCACCGGCACCAGCACCAGTATCACCAGTACCACCGTCAGTACCACCACCGCCAAAAGGTGCACCAGCGCAAGATGAAGCAATTGATGCACCACCACAAAAAGTTATAAACTGTGGCTGCAGCAGATATCACGTGTCTGTTGAATTAATTTGGAGAGATTAGCTTAACTTTAAAAGGCCCATTCAGGTTACAAATGTCACTGCCAAATGAAAGGAATCATTCAAAATTTACAATTGATGGAAAATGTGTATAAACTGAGAAACTTTGTTTTAAAGAGATATCAGACATACTGTATATTCACTCATTTTGTTTTATATAGATTATAAGCGCTTTTGTAATCATTCAAGTCTTTTTATTGACTAACTAATAGGTAATAGAGTTTCAAATTTTGTGGATCTACGCTGAAAATACCACGTGTATCGGTTACACTGGTAAATAGTATAACTCCTTTTTGGGGTCGGATCAACCCGTATCGACGTATCGTGTAGTTTAGTAGTGTTTTTGTAATTCATACTTCTACCTTTTACGGTTTCTGTCTTCATGATAAAAATAAAAATATACAATGTGGAATTCCATGTGGATTTTAAGTGGAAAAAATTTCCTGATATTGTCACTAATCAACCTATATATGGTAAAACTATAGAACAAATTAACGATCTATTTTACATTAGTATCACATATAGAACACATTATATCCCATATGAATGGCCTTTGGAACAATCAAATTCAACGCCTCAAAAACGAATACCTATGCTAATTCTATGCAAGGGTTGTTCTTTTACTCGATATTACAGAGATCTTTGACCCAAATGTATGATTTTATCTAACATCAATAATCTATTTATTTTTGCAATCCATTCTCAACAATACAAACTGCATAATTCTACCATTATCAAATCAAAACATCATAATTATCCGGTTCAATGCCTTATTACTTTACGTACAATGGCTTTAAGCAACAATCACAATTCCCCTTTACCAACCATAATATAGAAAATGTTTCCGTATTGGTCATCACCCTACTCTACAATCATCAAATTTTAACAATTCCTCAATTGGCCCTTCGTGCCCTTTTTACATCCCTAAATTGCTTTTAGGAAACAAAGAATTTTAATACAATTAGCTTATTACTGTCGCATCATCCTGTTATTAATATTAAATATGGCAATCTGAAAATCCATATTTACATTATAGTAAATTATATAAATGGAGGAAATATTATTTTTAAAAATCAGAAGCTTAGTTAATCTAGTAACCCTGGTTAGTCACCATTTAAAATTTGATTAACTAATGATAGTAATGATAGCTTGATAGGTAATATTTATTGTTTATCGAAATACTGTATGTCTGAAATTTAATCAAACAGTAATAATTCATTTAATATAGTCTTAAGCTTAATCTAAACTGATTCACATAAACTATTAAATTCAGCATTTCTTATATCAATTATATGTAAGAGTTATTAATGGATGACATTCTGAATCGACCCGTATCGATTTCTTTTTTAAAAAAAACTTTGGTGTTTTAAATGGTCATATTCATGGTTAGTCCATAGTTGGTTACGGAGTTAGTTATAGAGAGTAATTTTATTTGCTGCTATGTATTTCTTCTATTGATTGTAATACGCTTTACTCAATCGTATATATTAAATCAATAAAGCAATGCGTTACTAACAAATAAAAAGGAAAGAAATTGAGACAATACCTGCTTTTGATTTGACAAATATTTTATATGATAATAGAAGAATCTCGCCTAACTGATGCTATATGTATTAAAAATTGGATTGACACATTTAGTTCCAGCCTTTAGCTCGTATTATTGTCTTTTAAGACGATAAAAATGGATACATTAAATTTGTACTGTACACATTTATATAAAGATTTATGTTATAATTAAAAATAATTTTATGAAGAGATAATTTTACACGGACTTTTTGACATTGCAAATTAGAATTTTTTTAAAAATGATGGTCGGATAATAAAGTGGCGTCATATGTATATTTTTCGTGACGTCGGTGATATATAGATTAAAGCATGTTAATAGATCACCTAGCCTATAGTCACGTAAACATGTAAAATCATCACTTCCGTCACACCCCTCAGTGTATTCATTGCTTATATTTATCTGAGGTACAGTTTTTTTGAGTTGGTAAAAACTTATTCGCCACACATTATTTGTCACCGCACTGATCTCGTGACAATACATAATTCCGGCCGACCAGTGCTTTTTTTTTGAGGCGCTAGGGTATTGCTTCTCTTACATTCTATTTTTGATTGGTCTTGACGAAGGCTGATGAAAATACTACCTTTAATTTTAAGTAATATATCCAGTTATGTTATTTACTATTTCATCGAGAAATAAACTCAACGAATTCTCAGGTACCTGACTAACTCTGTCGATAAAAGGTTGATATGATTTTCTATAATATTGACCATTTGATTTAAAATTTCAAAATTTTTTCGACTGTCCTTATAATAATATTTTTTTTTTATTATATTTACAATCGATATACCTTACTTTGTTTAGTATCATTTTATCCATCAATAAGTTCTTTTTTTATGGATCTTTCTCAACAGGGAAACGCAATTACAGTATCAACGAAATGATACTATGATATACATACGTATCTGGAAATTTCGATCATTAGATTAACGAACTAAATAAGTCATATAATATAATAAACAAAATTTTTTCTTCTTAGGATGATGGTAATGAGAAAAAGTTTTGGAAATTATAATTAATAATTTGGATGAGTATCGTATCACTCACAGTCTATTTTTAATTTCTTATACCAATTTAATAGAAGTGACTCAGGGTTGCAGGCATTATATTTCTCATTTATAGCATGTCAAGGATAACACATAATGTGTTACGCTTAAAACATGTCATTTCATGTTCAATATCTGCAATCCTACTTATAAATATTTTATATAAAAACAATTATATTAAAAAATCGTGAAACTTATCCAACGTGTAAAGTGTCGATCTTTAAATTCGACCAGAATTCATCCAAAATTCGGCCAAATTAAAATTATTGAGAAAAAATAAAATATTAGAAATGTCACATAATATGTTAAATGTAATTCTCTCACAGGTACCTTTTATATTAAAAATCTAGGTAATAAGTCATTTCTCGAACAAATCGATTGCTTCATTTTAAGTGTTCTTATTTCTAAATCAAATCTATCTTTGATAATAACATCGTGCAGCGAGTGTATATATTAGTAGATCACATGATATATATACCAACTAATGCTCGAACAATCTCCTTAGATTTGAATATATGAATGAATTAATATTACCGACAGATAAAAGAAATTAACTCTTCAAGATTTTCTTATATAAATTAAGTAGTTGAAATATGAAATTATTGAATATTTTTATAAATTTTATTTAATAAATAAATAAAAAATTATCTCGTAACGAATATTCAATGATGAACATCCAGAAAAATTTCAATGGGTGCTATTTATTTATTAATATATTTAGATTTCTTTTATTAGTTTCCATTAAGATATTAATACTTTCTAAGTTTAGCCTGCATTTTTGAAATTTATCAATACACTTTTCCCATTTAATAATTACATAATACTAGATAATCAAATTAAATATCGTATTACATATTTTGAGGTAAAAAATCTCATTATTATTCTTAATTTTAGATCGCCGTTCTTTCTTTTTTTTGCATATCACTAATCAAGACTCATTCATATATTGCTTATACTATTTGAAAGTTCTTGATAAATAATAATTATAGCCAATTATAAAATTTTTTAAAATATCATCTATTTTATGTAATAATCAAAAATTCTTATCAACCGATTTTTTCCGTAATCATCATATCAGTTAGAATGGATTAAACCTATTTCGTAATTTCCGATAAATTTTCCGAATTCTTTTTTAGGTAATTCCTTATTTATTTGTACTGTATGATGCAGGAAAAATGCAGATGATTAAACAATAAACAAAAAAAAATAGATTTCATCTTGATTTTTGTTTATTGATTTTCTTCTTTTTTTATTTTATTTTATTTTATTTTACATTGTAATGTAAATAAAATGAAAAACAAAAAAAGAGTTCATTTATTTGTTTTATTTTTATTATTATTTATTTAACATAATGTATATGCAACAAATATAAAAATGGAACTTTGTATTCGTATTTCGGCATGTAAAAATCCCGAATATTTTTTTTTTTCTCTTTTTCTGCTTTAAAAAAAACTCACATTTTTTTAATGAGCTGAAATTTTATCTATATAATATTCTTTTGTTAAGCAATTAACAAATTAAAATATTCAATATGCTTTACATTGTATATAGAAATAAGCTTATATTAATTATAACGCTTATTATAATATTTATTGTTGTTAATTTTGCCTTTCCAACTTACAAATCAATTAATTCAACTGGTAACACTCTTCAAAAACGACAAGGACCAGGACCAGGTGATGCAAAGGGACCAGTTGGCGGAAAAGATCCAGGTGGCGGAAAAGATCCGGGCGGTGCAAAAGAACCAGATGATGAGGATGATGCAAAAGGACCGGGTAAAGGAAAAAAAGCGCCAAAAGAACCGCCAAAAGAACCACCTAAAGAACCAGAACCAAAAGCACCACCAAAGGAGCCACCAAAAGAACCACCAAAGGAGCCACCAAAAGAGCCACCAAAAGAGCCACCTCCACCTGCACCAAAAGAGCCACCAAAAGAACCACCTCCACCTCCACCTCCACCTGCACCAAAAGAACCACCAAAAGCACCGCCAAAAGAACCACCTCCACCTCCACCTCCACCTGCACCAAAAGAGCCACCAAAAGAACCGCCAAAAGAACCACCTCCACCTCCACCTCCACCTGCACCAAAAGAGCCACCAAAAGCACCGCCAAAAGAACCACCTCCACCTCCACCTCCACCTGCACCAAAAGAGCCACCAAAAGAACCACCAAAAGAACCACCTCCACCTCCACCTCCATCTGCACCAAAAGAGCCACCAAAAGAACCACCAAAGGAACCACCTTCACCTGCACCAAAAGAGCCACCAAAGGAGCCACCTCCACCTGCACCAAAAGAACCACCAAAAGCACCAGATGCTCCTCCACCGAAAGCACCTGATGGAAAAGCACCAGCGCCAGCACCTCCTCCACCTGATAGTCCTCCACCTGATGGAAAAGTACCAGCACCAGATGACCCACTTCCACCTCCACCTCCAACTCCACCTCCACCTCCACCAAAAGCCCCTCCACCAAAAGAAGCGCCAAAAGCGGGTCCTCCACCTCCACCTCCACCAAAAGCCCCTCCACCAAAAGAAGCGCCAAAAGCGGGTCCTCCACCCCCATCAAAAGAACCACCTCCACCACCGGATGCGCCAAAAGAACAACCACCTCAAACCCCACTACCAGATATGCCAGATATGCCAGATACGCCAGATACGCCAGATACGCCACCTTCGCCAGCTCCAGCACCAGGACCACCAGAACCACCGGGACCTCCACCAAAAGAAGGACCTCCACCTCCACCTCCTCCGCCAAAAGCCCCTCCACCTAAAGCACCACCTCCACCTCCACCAAAAGCCCCTCCACCAAAAGAAGCGCCAAAAACAGGACCTCCACCTTCACCTAAAGCGCCAGCACCACAACCTCCATCACTACCACCACCAGATAATGTGCCACATCCACAACCTGATGTAGGAAAATTTGTTGTTAATAAATCAAATTCAACGAATCATTGTAAGGATGGTTCTACGCGGAAAAGGGAAGAGATTCCTGATGGTGATTGCGGAGCTTGGTTTTTTAAGCTCTAGACAATGTACAGCTTATTATTTCCATATTTAAAATTAAAATACTTGACAATAAACATTTCTACCAAGTTTTATAATCCTTCGTGTGAGTTGTTTAAACTTTATTAGTTTTTTTATAATTATTCTCGCGTGATTTTTTTTTAAAAAAAAAGGTTCATTTGTAAATTTGTATTTACTGTATCTTGGAACAAAATTAAATTATTTTTCTTTATTTATTTGTATATTATGTATATTATGTAATATTTTGTAATAAAACTTAAAATCATGAAATTGTAAAACCGAACAGAAATTTTTTAAAATTATTAGTTTGTATTCTAAAGAGGAGACTTTTTTAGTATGAGCATGTAATATTTCAAATATAATGTAACTAATTTAGTCTTTTCTACAAATGGTAAAAAAGTTTAATAATATAAGAACTACCGAGAATCGAATCAAATAAAAATTATAAACGATATTATTAAAATCGAACCAAACATTTAATAAGTTTAAAAATATTTTTTTTGCGTCGTGTCAGCTGATCATTCACGATGTCAAGATCATTATGCAACCCAATTAAATTTATTAAATTGTAATATCAGATATATCAGATACAATATACAAATATAAACATTACTTTTTAAAAAAATATTTTTATTTATTTATAATAATAAATATTTACATATATCAAAAACAATATCTACAATAATTTTATAATTTTAATATAATTTAAGCTCCTTTATTTTCATCATCATCATCATCATCATCATCATCATCATCATTAGGCTTACCTTTGCCACTACTTCGTTTTTGGCATTCTATGATTATATTATATAATTTTCCGATGATATTTAATACGATCATTGCGCTACTTGTTACAAGAGTTAAAAATGGAATAACGTTATAAGATATAACATGTGTTATATAATAAACCTGTATATATAAAAAATTTTAAATTAATTATGAAATTTAATAATAATAATAATAATAATAATTATAATAACAGCAATAATTATAGTTACCTGAATACCAAATTGAGGAATATCTTTAACAATGAAATTAACTACACTAAGCCAAAATATTATTGAGATTGTATTTTCCATATAATGTGCTGAAAACATTTTGAATCCACCTATTTTTGAGGATAAGATATTTAAAACTTCAACATTCGTTGCTGAAAAAAGTGTAAATATTGATGCGACAATTGTATTTTTTTTAAGCCATTCCTTAAATTTATCGTTCTTAAAGTTTTCGTATATTATTAACGACAATGCCAATATTAAATTAAAGGCTGATGCGAATGCAAAAATCACTAGACTATTATTTTTAAAGATAAATATATCAGTATTAATTAATTTATTTAATATACAATTATTAATTTACGAACCTTGGAATGAAAAGTATTTTAATATCATAACCATTTTTGTATATGAATAACCCATCCAAGACAAAATCCATAAGAGATACTCCGACTTTCAATATAATCATATTTGATCCCTAGTATAAATAATAATAAATATTAATATCTAATTTAAACAAAACACGGATACAAATTACCTCTTCATCCTCATTTTTCTCATTTTCCTCGTTATCATCACTAACTTTATTACTTTCTCCTTTTCTTTTAGCCCATAAAAATACAAGAATTATGATAAAAAGAACAACTATAGCGGCTAATATCGTTTCTTTATTATCTCGTATAATATCCTTAATACCGGCTAAAAAGTAATAATATTATGGTTAACATTAGATTCAAATTTAATGATAATTATAATGATAAATTTACCATTCAGTTTATATCCATAAGATTGATCTAATAGTGAAGCATACTGATAATTAGAAATTACAGTATATTGTTTATTTAGAATCATATGATTTAAATCATGATATAAATTATTAGTATTTCTCTGAGATAAATTTCTTGTGGGTTCGATTTGTAAAGGAATAATTAATTGTTCAAATTTAGTCGAACTATCCACTTGTTGATGATCTTTGATCTTTAATCTATCACGATCAACAGGAAGAATTAATGAAATTTCTTGAAGTAGTTGATCAATAAATTCTTCTTTATTTTGATAAAAAAGTTTTGTTCCTTCAGGTATTAATCTAA
>QZLH01000042.1:36615-54368 GCA_003833135.1 Oehlia diaphana
CGCTTCTATTTTTTTTTTTATAAGTAAATTTAGAATTTTGTAAGTGAAGAATTTGAATAATTATATGAAATAATAATTACCAGTAATGACAACCCACGATGAATGTTGAAGTCTATCTATGGGTTCATTAATTTCCTTTTGCATTACAAAATTTGGATCAATAGATATATGATATTCAGCACTTGGTACATTAAAGGTACTTGGTAATACTTTTAAAGTAATTTTGTTTTGTTCTATTGTGAAAAACTCTGCTGCTTTACCAGAAGTTGTTTGTCGCATAAGAACATTTGTTCCGTTAACTTGATAGATGGTGATATTTCGAATCGATAATGAAATTGGAACTTCATAATTAATTTCAAGAGTATTTCTTCCTAAAGTGATTGTTTCACCATATTTTGGATTAACTGAACTAATCTTTGCTGATTTCAAGGCAAGTTCACTATCTATATATACGTAAGTATAAAAATAAAAAATAAATACTTATAATATAAAATCTTAACTGGAAGTAAAAATTACCGGTAAGGAATTAACGTTAATTCTGCCCACCAGTTAAAAATTTCACTTCCGATTAAGTACAGTAAATAAAATTTTCACCTTCAATGTAAAGAAATGTTGGAATATCCGTTGAAACAATTGTTAAATTTGTTGGCGTAATTTTCCAAATCATATCAAAAGTTTTATAAATAAAATTATAAATAAAAATGCATGGAGATTGAATTGTAAAATTGGGGGGTATATCCCAAGTTGAATTAAACATATCATTAGTATCAAAAATATCTCCTCCAAGTAAACACCCTTGTACGCCATCTACATCTAATACGCTATTCCTATACATTAATAAATAACCTCCATAAATTAAAGGAATTTTAACAACAGTATCAGCTTTCGCGTAATTTCCTGTTAATTGTACAATCCTAGTGACTGAACCAGACGAAAGAAATGAAACAATTAATACCAAATTATGACCATAATAAATATCTTTATTAAGTGGATCAATTTCAGTCGTTTTTCTTAATTGAATAACGCATTGATATCCTATACCCTTATCATCTACTGAACACATTGCAAAATTCATAGATAAATTTTGAGTGGATGTTTGATAAATAATAAATGGTTCAGTTAATTTTTTTTCCTCATTCTCAGGTTTGTAAAAATTAACATAAATATATAAACTTGGTTGTAGTTCCGTATTAACTTGTGAGGAATAGCGTTTTGAATAAACGAATCCAAGTCCACTATCAATCGTTAAAAATGAATATATAGGATTATTATATTGAAGATTTAAATCTTTACGAGATATCAATCCACTTTCTCCTTTTTGTAGTCTTCCAGTAATTGGACTAAGAAATTAAAAAGTTAACATAAATTTTATAAATTGATTAATAAAGTTTATTTGAAACTTACGTTATTTTAAACTTTTGCCATTCCAAAGTATCAGGATCATGAATATCAGCCAATTTCATATAATAAAATGTATCGGACGAATCAAAAATAAATTTAAATTTTCCTAATCGACCAACTATACTACCATTATAATAATTATTGTGACCGAGCCAATTTTCGCTGTCGTACAAAAATAAATTATGTTAGATAAACATTTTTTGCATAAATTGTTTATAAAAAGATTTTTACCCTAATATATTTCCATTTAAATCCACTTCAGTTATAAATCTTCCGAATGGTAAATTATAATCGGTATCAGATATATTATAGTAAAGTATGTAAAATAAATTATTCCTGCCAAGATTGGTTACTATGATATAATCAGATGATAATACATCCGTATCTATTCGACAAAAATTAAACTTCGGAATCGAAAAGTTTTGAACAACAAGAGGTGTAATGGTCCCATTCACATGTAGAACTCTTAAGTGTAAATCTGGTTCATTACACTTTCCATTGTTAAGTGGACGATAAAATCGAAGCAATTGACTTCCATCTATAAGCGTAAAATATCCTATTGGTGAGATGTAAGCATCTCCTTCAGAATGATTATAGGTATTTATTGTATAAGCACTAACATAAGTTGTCACAAAAATTGTTAACACACTAGTGAAAATCACTAATAAACCCCAAAGAGTTTTGTTTGAATCCGGTTTCATTTTCGGTTTGAATAACCGGTAAAAAAAAAAAGAAGGTTTTATTGCGAAAAAAAAAAATCTTTGATTTTTAAATAACAAATTGTTATAATTAAAGTTGATCTCACATACGGAGAATACGGAGGATAACATTAATCACTCAAAGTAAACAGAAAATCAGGTACCCGACTTTTTTGATCATTTAATAATTTAATGACTTTACCTAATTAGGAAGTTCATTTAGAAATTCCCAAATCAATTGCCAAATTTAATTTCAATTAGGGTTTCGAATATTCTTTTATGATTTTCACACACTCGATCAGGACAATATAAATCTTTATGATTTTCACACACTTGGGCTATCGGGCAGGAACGGGCATCTTTATTTATTCAAATCTGTCGAATCTACCAGCATATTTTTCCGAATTCCAAAACTATAAGAAAAAATTAGGTTATTTAATGATTTTGTGCGAAAGCCACTAACAGCTAAAGCCGATCATTTTGTCGATCCGTCAATATATTGACTGTTCAAACAATTTGTAAAATAATATTATTTTAACACCCTAAAAGTTTCTGTTATTTTTCAATACACGATATAATTGTAAAGTGTGATTTTTTATACCCATATTAACAGTAACTCGTAGCTTCTAGATACAATTGATACATGGATATTTTTTTTTATCAAAAATAATTTTCTGTAATTTACAAAAAAAAAATTTATTATGTGATTTGTGCGTTAATATCGAAAGGTTTTGAAATTATAAATAATAAATTGCTACTCTTAAACTAAAGATTATGGCAGAGTAGCGGCCTTGATGAAGAGTTGATTTCCATAGATAAATAGTACAGCTAGTTGCACATTTTAGTGTTTTATATTTCACTTTTTTTATGTGCCATTTATTCAATCCGACTACATCGTATCAATGTTGTATACGTCTTTCGATTTAACAAAATAAAAAAAGTCAGATTTACAAATTGTTGTCGAGGTAATTTTTATTTTTATTTTTATAATAAAGATAGAGCCATATAGGTATAACAAAACTGTAAGTTGCTAAAATTACAAAAAGCTAGACGGCGGAGTACGCCTAATGAAGGCGTCTTTTATGTTTTGGGAATTTACGCTCAATCGATAGTCATATCTTAATTGTCCATTAGTCATTACATCGTCAACCTGCGTAAAAGCGTTAACGGGAATGAAAGGACGTGTTTAATTAAGAGTTTTCTTTATGTGATGTAGTAGAGGCACCATCGGTCGGTGGGTTGGAGTATTCTTCATTTATCTTTATTAAAGTGACTCACATAATATGAAATCAAAAATCTAAAACACCTTCCCTATCTCTGAATTTATGGGGCGGCGAGGGAAAAAGATGCTTTCTTAAATTGTAGACTTACAAAGTCGTGGAACTTCTAAACATAACTCCTGAAATTATATCTTTCTTTGAAATACTTCCCCTTGTGAAACGTCAAAGATATGTTTGGAAGTATTTATGTTCAGTATCTTGTTGAGTCTATAAAAATATGAGTTTGAATGATGAGGACACAGCGAAATCATCTCGCTAGTGACTCACCATTGTCGCGGTGTTTGGATATGTTCCGTGTTGTCAACGTTATGAGTCACGTGATTGATAGTGATTTGCGCGGTATCCAATGTACTGTAAATCTGATAGTATTAAAAGAACCTGTATATAATACCTTGATCGTAGTAAAATAGTGTATTATTGAATCTTTATGAAAATAATAAAAGAATGTACCATTTAACTTGACTTCAGAGTTCTCTACTATAAAATACAACGTTTTTTAATTTTAAAATAATCAACAAATTGATAATTATTGTATGTTTAATATACGGAGCTAATCATGCTTATAGGGATTGGAATCGATTTTGTCAAAATTGAATTAATCGAAAATCCGATCAGAACGATTAAACT
The DNA here is from genome assembly GCA_003833135.1 of Oehlia diaphana. Classification (NCBI taxonomy): domain Eukaryota; kingdom Fungi; phylum Glomeromycota; class Glomeromycetes; order Glomerales; family Glomeraceae; genus Oehlia; species Oehlia diaphana. Next base: position 40,622 of record QZLH01000042.1, read on the forward strand.
TCTATTATCGAATAAAAAATCGAAACTATAGTGCCGGGCCCGAATTACGAAATTATAAATCACGTGTCATCGGAGCGTTTATACTAAAGTTTTAATTCTGGTCGGAATTATAAGCTTGGCCAGAGTTACCGCCGATCACTGATTATTCGTGTAATAAACGTTTTATTTTAAATGCAAAAAATGATTTATATGTTAAATTTGTGATCATTGGGAAATTTTCCTGTCACAAAATTAATGATGCACAATCGATTAGAAACGATTAATCGAAATCGAAAATCGAATTTTAGAATCGAAATTTGAATAACGATTAATTACGAATTAGTCGATTCTAAAATCGATTCAAAATTATGCCAATTTGTACTGTACGAACATTCTATTAAGTTTAAAAATATCATTTTGAAAAATAAACACTTTGGAAAATGTCAGCACACAGAAACATTCACTAAATAAATTTTATTTTTATTTTGAAAGTTTTGCTATTGGGAGATAATAATATATGTACTAGAGAACATTATTAACATTATTAAACAGGTTATATTTTATAAGTACTTCATCCTTAATCATTAAGGGCCGTGACATATATTACGGCATGACCTGTAAGACATAGTGCAACCAATTAAATTGCAAGATTAGATCACATGACTTTTTATTAAGTGTAACGTAAGATTTTTGCTAAAATATCATGGCCCTAATAATTATTTCTTTTATTGACTAGTTATATAAAATATTTCTTCTAATTGTTCTTTATCACATTTTCTTAGTTCAAAAATTACACCGGTTTCTTCACAAGTTTTCAATGTAGATTCAGCATACTTTACAGCAACGGGATCCTCATTGGCAAGAAATCCGACAAGTTTTGGTTTAATTTCACGAGATTTTATTGTGGCCTTTAATTCTTCTCTATAAGGTTTTAACACCATATATTGCAGTGAACTTTTTATTGTAGTTTTGACTTCAATGGCAAAATAAAACTTAAGAAACCAAATGTCGAGAGATGCCACAACATATAGTCAGTATTGAAATACCCGATATTGAAGAGGACGAAGGGGAAGAAGTTGTCGATGAGAAGAAGAAGGAACAAAGAATCTACTACCTTTGTTAGATATGTAATTTATTACTTGTTTGGTTACCTATCCCGAATATGGATATTGACGTATGAGCTGATATGTAAATTGTACACTATTAAAATATTATAGTTTATTAATAGCCTACGTTTAATTTTATATTCTTGAAATTATAGCATCACAAAATATGGATTTTACCATTTAAATATTTAATAAATCATCGAGACCAGCATTATAGATTTACGGATTACAAATTATCTACAGCTGAACCAGAAAAAAGTATTTACTTTGTGTAATTTTTGTATTTTTGACATTAAATAATTACGGCATTACAGCGATTTAATATAATATATTATGGTATAAGCTTCATATGCCGTAATTAATTTCGACGGCAAGTATAATTCTAAGTTTAAGCATAAGTAGTTATTCAGTTTTAAACCAGTAATTCCTTTCACGGTTGAGTCTGCTCGCCTGGCTGAGTTCAGTATAGTATTATTTAGCAAAACTGTGAATGCAAAACTCAGCATTACTTGTTGAGTATACGTCTCAAATTTTCGAATACTGCGCATATAACAAATAATTTATTGAAGTGAAATATCCGGGAACTCCAGTATTATTTCTGAAAAAGATGGAAAAATCTCTTTGCGATATGACAAATTTTCTTTGCAATATGACAAATTTTATATATATAATAAAATTTTTAATATTTCTTTAAAATTTGCTTTCTTTCATTTATTTATTTTTTAATCTGAAATATTTATATTACATAATTTTAAGTGTCTATTGCTAAACAAATTATCAAAGCTTTTTGTAAAAGGTAAATAGATCAGTTCTAATTGCGTATTTAAAAGAAATAGTTATATCTAGTTCTAATACTAAGTAAGAAATAAAATAAAAAAAAAAACGCTGACGTTGCAACACCAAGAACTTTCTCGGTTTTTCTAATACCAAATTGATCTTGAGATTGACATGTAATGAAATTTATATTATCATACTTTTTAGCTCTGAATAATAATAATAAAATATTAATTAAATATAAATAAATAAATAAATAGTTAATATTTTACCTTAAAACTGCAACTTCAAGCGATAAAGATTTACTGTCTCGATTAGGGATGGCAACGGTCGGTCATGGTCGGTCATCGGTCGGTCATAACCGGTCAAGAACCTTTGACCGACCGACCGACCGTTTGACCGACCGTTTGACCGACCGTTTGACCGACCGTTTAACCGATCCTGAAAACGTTTGCGAAGCCTTTTTTTTTATGAAATACTTAATAAAAAACGTTTTCGCAATGTTTTCTATTAAAATAATTAAAAAACGTTTGCGAAACATTTTTTTATTAAATTTCATATTAAAAAACGTTTCGCAAAAGTTTTTAAACGGTCGGTCAAACGGTCGGTCAGAGGTCTTTGACCGACCGATATCGGTCACGGTCATGACCGGTGTAATACCTAAGCCCGTGATAAATCACGTTGCCACCTTAGATATTAACAAACGTCACTCTTTATTAATAATATAAATAAATACAATAGTATGCTTGGTTTAATAATATGTATAAAATAAATATTAGTATGAAAATTTAATTAATATATTCATCCATTCCTTAAAAATTTTAATTCCCATTTTTCGAGTTATTCTTTTGGGGAAGTCACATTTCACTTCCTTTTATATTTGTTTATGAGTAACCTTGTAGATCAGAATATTCCCAAGATCATAACTTTCCAACAAATTTCATAATGATTCTAGTAAATAATTTACCCGATCCTTATTAATTTACCCGATACTCATTATCTCATGATCTACTGTAATACTTAATATTGTTGATCATTGATCATCCCATAGTTTAACGTCATTGCGGACCCTAATTGGTCCATATTTATACCAATAGTTTAGAGTCATTTCGGACTCATGATCTATACCACTAGTTTAGAGTCATTTCGGACTCACGTGATAAAATAATCTAAACTAACTAAATTAAACAAAATAAAATTTATACAGTAATTTTAAATATAAAACTGCGCCACATAATTAATAAATTTACTATGTATACTACGGCATTACACCGGTTAATGACCGTGACCGTTGCCATCCCTAGTCTCGATTTTCATTTGCATGGCATGATTCAGCCACATTGGTATTATCTGGAGTATTGTACCAGATATCTTCACTGATAAAGGAATGTAAAATATTTAACGACGCTTGTACCCAAGGAATAGTATAAAACGATTCAAAGTCAATACCAAAGTCCAAAGTGTTCCTAAAAAAAAAAGAGAGAAAGAGCATTAATATATAATACTTCAAACAAAAAAAAAAAAATCCGAAAATACTGAGAAGCTGGTTTCAATGTTCATACCGAAGCCCAGTGTTCCTAAAAAAAAGAGGGCTTAATAATGTTCTCAGATTCAAAAAAAGAGACGCGAAAATAACAAAAGTCAAGGAACCCTCACCTTCCTTACTTGCGATTTCACAGTTTTTACCATTTACACGAAGCACCGGAAAGAAGAAAATGTTTTTGTTGTGCCTCATGCGTTACGACAATAGCGAATAGCGATACAAAAAAATTAGTGTAACAAAAGAAAGTGCAATCAAAATAGGAAAACCAAGGGTAAACATGAAGAATATTGCATGGGTTGACGATGATGGAATGTCCTCCGGACAATAAAGTTATACCGAAATAGAATAACATATTTATATTCTGATAAATTTCCACATATTCATATTCTTTTTACATTTTAATACGATTTGTTATTATCAAGAAAATAATTTTTTATGAGATTGAGATTACGTATATTATAATGCTGCATTGCCTTACATTTTTCCATACATGAACGAAAAATACAGTATATAGAATGTTTTTGGAGTTAAATTACATGACAAATCACAGTGAATAATAATAAAATAGTGATAAAACTTCAATTTAAAATGAAGTTCAATTGCGTGAAATAACATATAACTAATATAAGCAACATCTCAAAATTTAAGATATTGTGTACAGAATATTAATACAAAATAAGTAAAAATATCATATGAAAAAAAACAATCATTTAAAGTTCTGCGTGATTGATTTTCATGAACATTTATAGCATAATGTCCATTAAAGAGAGTTTTTGGGATTGTGTGATCAATGATACCTAATCGGTAATCAACTAACTAAAATAATCATGTGAAAAAAATAGATTTGAAAATTATAGTAACTTACGCACATATGCATAAATAATTTTTGATAAAGCTCCATAATATAATAGGATAATTAAACATTAGTAGAATTGGAATTATTTAATAGGAAAAAAACAAGGTTCAAATACATTTATAGCATAATTTTTTTAGTACTAAATAAAATAGACGATGCAGTTAGATAAAGTAATTAGTAATCTTAAGTTCAACAATGAAATAAAAAATGTATTTCAAAGTAAGACTTTCTCACCTTATAAAGCTTTGTTTAGCAGTAACTATATAATAAACATACTAATTATATGGCGGAAGATACGATTGTTGCACATTTAGTAGTAGTGTGGATATAATTTTTAAATTTCATATAAATTAATTCTTAATGATTCGTAGATAAACATTACTATTTATGCTCCTTCAATTCATTTAATTTGTTTTGGGTATTTTGATCTCCTTGCTCAGCAGATTTTTTATACAATAAGTTGCTTGATTTATACAAATGCCAATTTATTTTTTTTTTTAAAAAAAAAAAATAATAATAAATCTCACTTTTTTGCTTTACAAATATATGAAATACATATTACTAAATTGAATAAAATGAATAAACCGGCTAAATCGGATAAAGAGAAAATGAATGGTATAAACAAAACAAATCTAATTAATAATGAAAACAAGAAAATAATGTGTATAAGCATTCTCATCATTGTCATTGTTCTCTTCATGACAATTTTTGTGATAAATTCAAAAAGCATTCTTTTTTTTTTGCAATCGGTTCGGTTTATATATGAAATATTATACAGCATGTTTACTCCTATAACGAACTTGCAACCATGTTGGAAATGAGCCCAGCTCACAAGAACACTAGGAAAATAGCTGTAGATCGCCTTCGAGATTTCTCCAAATTACTTTACGAAGCTAGAGACGCTTTACATAAAATGTTTGTAGAAAGTAAAACGGTTTATTACACTTTCGAAATTGATGTCAAAGCCATCATCGAAAAATTCACCGGAATTTTCCGTATTTTCGTAAAACCCAATTTCTTCAAAATACGTATATTAAAATTGGAGAAGGCCATAATGGAATTTAATATATATATATATTTATTTCAATAACAAATAAAAATATTTGATGTTTCGATCGGAATATCCTTTTGGACTTCCATATAAAATACCCATCCAATATATTAAATATGTAGTATATGAATTTATTTAACATCATATTCAACAACTATTAATAAATAAATTAAAATTTTTCATTTATTAATTCTTTTAGAAATAAGTTTAAATCGGGTAAGTTGTTTTAGATCATTCATATGGTATTAAGCCAATGATCTGTAATGATAAAGTTTAATAATTTACTTTCATGATGTTGTAGTAAATCCAAGTATCGAACATTAAATTGCAAATTTTTGATGTAATTATAATTTTGTGTTATATCATATGGCGTATAAATGTGACATATTTAAAAATTAGTAACACGCCAAAAAAAAAAAAAAAAAAAAAAAAAAAAAATGAAAAAAAAAAAAAAAAAAAAAAAAAAAAAAAAAAAAAAAAAAAAAAAAAAAAACACAAAAAAAAAAAAAAAAAAAAAAAAAATCAAATTGCGTAAAGTAAATTCACTTTACTGTATTACGGTAAATTAGAGATTCATTTGTATATACGGTAAAATTTCTAAATGCTGAAATTCCCGATTCTTTTTCGTATTTATAGTATTAAGTGACGAAAAGTGTGAGAATATTTTCTTATTTATGTGTGAAATTGATGTGGTACTGCATGTCCTGGTCTTATGGTAGTACGTAAAAACAATCAAACTTGAAACTCACAAGCGCACGTATACCACGTTTATAATTATAAAGTATTTCATAAAAGTTTAAAAGTTTAAGCATTACATCAAGAGTTTTGAGACTACGGGCAAAAGTCATTTACGAAGTCATGTAGCTGTGTGACGTCACTGATATTGCCGCTAAATGCGCTCCTAAATTCTAATAATAACTTGTTATTATAAGAAAGTGAGTTTATTGATTTTGTGAGATTGAGGTTGCGGTTTGCCAAAGAAATTTTTAATTCATAGATCTATCCGATAAAAATATACCCATGTAGTCACGTACAATATAAAATAATATAGTACTTCGTGACCTCATTTTGTATTTGTAATTTTTTCTCGTGATAAATCACAGTGAATAAAAGCCTCAATATAAATAATAAAGTTCAATTGCGTGAAATAAATAAAACAACATTTGACATAATCTCGAATCAAAATATTGTGTTTTAAGTTTGCCTTTCGTTGATTTTAAGTTTTTTCCATTAAAGACAGTTTATGGAATTGTGTACTCATGATCTGCCAAATAACCTTAAGTATCATATGAAATTCAATGACGTATTTTTACTTTTACAATGGCTAAACGAATTATTTTTCGAAACAAAACATGTGAAATATTTTTTGTAAAGTTCTTCACCATTAATACCTTAATCGATAATTAAGTTTGAATATATAATTAATATATTTGCTGTGTTTTAAAATGTGAGAATTTATTTGCAACAATGAAAATACGTAATCTTTTAGATGATCAAAATTCAAATGGTAAAGGTATAATTAGATAATTAGATGAAGCAATTAGTAATCTTTACTGTATTTTAAGTTCAACTATATATATAAAAAAAGAAGATGTAATTTAAATGTTTTCTCACTTCATTAAAACTGTAACAATACAAATTATATGCAAAGATACGATTATAATTTTTAAAGATCAATCTCATCATGATTGAAAAATACATTATAAATACCAAACTTTTTTTCGAAAAAAAAAAAAATAATTTAGCAAAACTTTTCTCTTTGCTTTACAAACTATTTTACTCTTATACAAATGGATAAAATGGATAATAAAAATAAATCGGACAAAATGGATAAACCAGATAAACCTGATAAAGCGAATAAATTGAAGAAAATGGATGGTATATTCAAAATGAAACTAATGGATTTTAGTAACGAGAAAATAATGCGTAAAAGCGTTTTCATCGCTTTCATTGTACTTTTAATGACAATTTTTGTGGTAAATTCAAAAAATTCATATGTGCATTTTTTTTTCTGCAATCGGTTCGGTTTATATATGTAATACGTTTATTTATTTTTATGTGGGCTCAATTAGCAAGATGAAGCTAAATGGAACTCCCTAAATCATATGGTTGTAAAAATATTATTGTCGTTAATTGATTTTATTAAAATTATTATTAATTCGTATATTATTTAAACAGCTTAAAATACTCATTCCCGGTATGCCACATGTAAATAATAGAATATTTCTTTAATTTCCCTTAAATTTTTTTTTTTTTTTTTTTTTTTTTTTTTATTTTTTTTTTTTTTTTTTTTTTTTTTTTTGACAATTTTTTTTCAAATTTAGTTACCTCATAATCCAGTTGTCGATCAATTTACAAGTTGTACAACTAACCTTTTCAGGGATATAAGTTTAGCCGAAATTCCTGGTCAGAAAAAAAATTTTTCTTTTCTTTATTTATCATATTTGCATACTGATTTGTTATTTTGAGAAAATAGCACCGGGTGAAATTACACGGCATGTTGACTCATATAACACGCTTGCAATCATGCTGAGAATGAGCCCAGCTCACAAGAACACTGGGAAAAGCGCTGCAAGTCACCTTGAAAATTACTCCGAATTACTTTACAATGCAGGAGACGCTTTACGTGAAATGTTTGTAGAAAGTAAAACGGTTCATAACACTTTCGAAATCGAAGTCAAATCCATGATCGATAAATTCTCCGGTATCCGTATTTTCATGGATTCCAATTTCTTCAAAATACGTATATTAAAATTGGAGAAGGCCATAATGGAATTTAGAACTATTGTCGATGATGTTATGAAGCTGATCATAGAGGTTCAACAGAAAACTAAAGTGGTCTCTGAAAATCTTCTTGAAGCTCAAGTAGAAGCTAGTGATTATAAGATCGATAATACCGGTAAAAGGAATTTTGATTTAACCGCTGAAGCTATCAATGGTATAAAGAATATGAGAGGACACCTTGATGAGACGGCAGCAGGTTTAAAAGAAGTTCGCGGCAAATTAAAAGATTATGAATTAAACATGAATAAAGTTAAAGCAAATCTAGGTGTAGCCGAATACGAGATAACCAACGAATCACTTCAACATTTAAAAGCTGCTGTAGATCTTTGGAGAGAGAGTCAGACTAAATTTTTTAATAAACAAAAGAAGCGTGTTATTGATGGTTAAATTTAAATCATATATTTAGTTTGTGATACGTATCTCTTTTGTGATACGTATTTCTTTTTTTTTTTTAATTTGTAGTTTTATACTTTTATTTGTAAAGATTAGGTGTGAATACTTTTTCTATAAGAAATGATAGAAATAGGATTATGAAAGTAAGAATTTTACTAGATATTTTCTCTTTTGTCTTTCGATTATGTAATTTTGAAATAAAGCGAGTATTGAGTAATTATATTTAAGAAAATTTTCTATTGGATAAAATAAATCATTGCTACATATCGTTTATTACGTGTAATAAAAATTTCGTCGTTACCCTACCAATTAAAATCACGTAATTGAATGAAACGTGAGACGTGTTCGCATTATAATTGAACATTAATAGTATGTGTCTATAAATTACGTGCTCTTTTAATGAAGAAAAAGAGAGGAATAAAAAATAAGAAATATATAATTCAAAATATTCGATGTTTCCAATCGGGATTCCATATAAAATACCCATCCAATATATTGAATATGTAATATATGAACATCAAATTCAACAACTATTATCATTTATTGATTCTTTTAGTACTGATTGGATGAAAGTTATTCCAGGACTAAATCAGTTTTAAATCGGGTGATTCATTTACTGTAAGATAAGTTTGATCGACAATAATAAAAAATACGTTTATTATGAAAAAAAATTTAATCATTAAAGACGGTTGTTGGAATGATGTGATTGTAACTTTTTATCATTAGAATATTTATTGCAGAATCAGTTCCCATTAAATACAATTCTTGAAAAGTGTTGATCAATGATATGATAATGGGCGAAAATACGGAGAGAATAATTACATATTTCGTTTTTTGTTAATAAAAAAAGAATAAGAATAAAATTTCATTTTTATTTTAATTTATTTTGATTTATTTTTTATTTTCAATGATTGTCACCGTCTAACCAGTACATAATTTATTTCATAGGGAGCTGGGAATAATAGGGTTTTTTTCCTGAAGGGAAAAAACCCCTAGCGTTCCCCTTTCTATGATAGTCCCTCGAAGCGCGTCACTCATTAAATATAACACATGATTAACTATTTAATTATTTTAAACTAAAATAGAGATTTCCCTGAGACCGAAAAATAAGTAAAACGAAGATTCCCGGTCATTTATAAACTCTGCACAATTTTCAAAAATTATCATGAAGGTAATCATGAGTGACACCAACTATTCTGCACCCGAGCATTATTCACCATTCATGGTGATCTGATCATGGGTACTGAAGAAGAAATTAATAGTGGTCATTCCCGAAATTAGTACTCGGTTCACAAAATAGAGTTCTTGAATAAGATCCCAGGTACCGTATGCAGTGACTAACGGTAATACTGTAAATAGAGTATATTAACTATACGTTGAGAAGTTTTCTAAGTTTCGTGACTCAAATAAATCATTGAACATTTTTTTTTTAAAAAAAAAAATTTAGCAAAAATCTTTTGACTTTGACTTACAAATGAACAAAATGATCAATGAAGAAAATAATACATACATCATTATGCTTGTCATAACAGTTTTGTGATAAATTAAGAACCCAGTTTCATATATAATCTTTTTTTATTTGTTTTCCTTCAGTTTATATATTAGTAAAGCGGCTATACTAAAAGATGATGTTCATAAACAGGATGAGGACTCCCTGGAAGCTGGAACGTCATAACTTCGTTAACAGGTTCGTTAGAATGCTTTTATACTAAAATAACATTATCGGTTATCGATTTATAAGTTAATAATAATAATTTTATTTGCATAGTTAGATATATTCTCGATATCGAAGTCAATTCATAACCGAAATATTAGAGCCCTCTTAGATTCTTTAAAAGGCGTATAATAAAATTGTAATGAAATTACAGTTAGATCTCCATAGGAAAATTTGAAGAAAAAGTTGAAAGCCATTGTTTCAGACTCTATAAAGAATTTTTAGAAAATTGATCACACGTACGAGTTTTTTTTTTATAATAATAAAAACTAGAAAAATGATCATTTATCGGAGCTTTTTTCAGACAATTTTTTATAGAGAGAAGAGAGGCGATGAAATCTCTCAAATCTGAAGTGTTCAAATAAAAATTGTAAGTCATAAGGTCGATAATACAATAATAAGAATTTAATTCAGCGAAAACAAAGATTCTGTGAAATTGAAACCGTAACGTAATGAGGGGTTTGAGATGGTGACATATTGATCGAACAAATAAACACGTATGCTGAACTATTAATGGAGTAAGAGTACTAGTTGTGGTAGTAGAACCTTCAAGATGGCAACAGGTTTGAAAGAGCACTGCAAGTTGAAATGGATAAAGAAAATCTAGATTCGAATCTGAGCACGAAGTAACTCACGAAGAACTTTAGCATTTAAAAGCTGTTGTAAAATTTTCCAGCTTTAAGAAAATTCCTAGAAGATTTACCAGGAAAAGAAAGTTACGCTAAATTTAAAGTTTTGCATCATTGGTATAATTACAGCTAAATTATTAAGACCATATGGTAATTATTTTTTGTTTGTATTAAACTTGTAAAGATGAGAGTAGTGGATAGGATCGGATCGGTTTAAAAAAAACTGACAGTTTAGAACTGACCGAAGTTTATAATATTGAGTTTGAACTGCGGTTTTGAATATTTGTTTCAAATCTATTTCTTAAATTTTTTGTTATATAGAATTTAAACAAATATGGGAAATTATTTAACTGAATTATGTATTATATTATTTGTTAAACACAAAGTACTGCAGTAGAAAAATATTAATTTTTCTATAATAAATAATAAAATCATTTTATTAAAGAATTTTTTAAAGAATTTTAATTAATATTTTCATTTTTTTTAGTTATAATATTGTCTACAATTGATCATTAGAAAATTACGCGTGTTACACTATGTGATAAATAAATCACGTATACCAAATTTGTATAAATAATTTTCAAAATTTTTTAAATTTTTTGCAACTTTTGCAACGGACCTAACGGACCTAACGGACGGACCAAGATACAAAATATTATAACTTTTATAAAAGACGATAACCAAAGGTTACGACTAAATATTCCAAGAAATCCAGGATCTTGTCAGTCTCATTAAAAGTCATTCTCGCGTGCTAAAATAAAATGAGCTCGCGAAAAAAATCTTTTCTCATGAAGTGTTACCTTCTCCTTGCCGGGATGTTACCTTCCCCTTGCCGGGATGCTTGTTACCTTCCCTTTTGATGGGTTGTTACCTTCCCCTGGGAAATGTTATGTTCCATTCAATTATATTGTCAAGTGAGAATCATGGGGTAAGCATTTTTTTGCATTGCATTTTTAAATTTGATCATTTATTAATAACTTTTGTTTATATACAGTATAGTTACGGATTTTTATATTTTAAAAAATTATTCTGATTCAAGTTAATTTTTAGAATGTATAAATATGTGAATGGACCTCAGAACCAACTTTTAACAAAGGCATATACTAGTATATACTTCTACGCTTGATGATGACATCATGTTCCGTTGTCCGGCAATTCCCAATTATTCTGCTCATCCCAGGAACTGAACCTATGTTCCTTAGCGTGATTTAACCGCCACTTACTTCGGATTTAGACCAGTTTCCATTTCTGGCGTTTCTTTATAAACTATTTAAGAGAGTTCTTTTTTAGTCATAATTTTTATTTTTTTTGTTTATATTTTACCACGTATTTTAAACGAGTCCTCTTAACAAAAAACGAAAGGTAGACACATCTGAAAATCCGATAATCCTCCTTCCAATCAACAAATATCCGATAAATCCTCCTTCCAATCTGCAAACGTCTAATCAAAAACATCTTCTTTCAATCAGAATTTTGGCCCTAAATCTGATGTACAAAGCGTCTTAATACCTTATGTTGTATATAATGATAATGAAAATGGAAGTATGCATATAAATTATTATATAATTATTCAGATGCCGGGTCTTGCATCAAAGAAAAACCTAGAGATTAGGGCTTATTATGAAAACTTTCCATCAAAGGGACAATTCAACCAGTCAATATTACAGGATCCGTATTCCCTATAAAAAAAGAAAATTCGGAATTTGTCCTGAAAAGTATGGAAAATGTCCAGAAATTTTCCGTGCGTCCAGAAAACGGTCATGTTTTGGACATTTTCCATACTTTTCAGGACAAATTCCGAATTTTCTTTTTTATAGAGATTTGTCAACTATCTCCCAGGAAATCTAAAAGTTGATAATATAAGGTTACCAAAGAAGTAAATGTTATTTAATGTTATGAATTTAGCTAATTTAGCTAATATACAGTATTTCTCATAGTGTTAAACCTAAACGAAAAGCTAAAGTAAAAGTTGCTAACGGAACGACAACAATTTCACTTAAATCAAAAGATGATGATTTGGAACAGACTATAGAGATTGAATAGCCCGGCTTCTTATAAACAAGTGAATATGTTCCAATGAACGAGTGTCAAGCTATTTATTTTGAGGATTAATTTTCGCTTTTTCTTAATGCTTGCTCACCCTTGGAATTTATCTTTTCTATCTGTATTATATATATTTTTCAGATATTTTCTTTCATCCTAATAATCTTTGGTATTATTGCTGTCATGTGAAGATAGTTTCTTAACATAATTTGTATAATTATTTATGTCATGTCAATTAAAATGTAGAAATTGGCCTTTTAACAATATACAGTCGCAACTGGTTATAACGAACCTATATATCGAAATCTTGTTATATTGAACCAAAGTTCTCAGAACCGAGTTTTCTATAATTAATTACACTGGTTATACCAAATTGCCATAATAAAATGCTTTATACTGTATACCGAACCTACCTTAACAGCCCAGATGTATTTATTTTATTTTAAGGTAAGCCAGGAGAGTACATTGATAATAATGAAGTGAGAAAAGAAAACTAAACTCGATAAAAATACACAATGTAGTACTTCGCCCAATAAATCAAGCCCTGACTAGAAAAAAAAAGATCTGCTAAGACCCAACCGAATTAGCAAATGGTCGATCCCAAAATAAAAGTCTAAATCTAGTACAAAAGGTAGCTATACCATTAAAATAGAAGAACTATGTGGAAAAATATGCACATTAAGATCGCTAGATAAATCATTAGTTAATTGATGAAAAATAGAATCATTATGCAGAAAGTTTGAAGAGGCTAAAATAACGAAAATCAAGTCTGCCCTATTAAAATAATTACGTAAAGATATCGTATGTGGACAAATATATCCAAAAACAGGTCGCGAGTGATTTAATCTGCGTCGTCTCCTATGAGAACGGTAATA
>QZLH01000042.1:58390-77412 GCA_003833135.1 Oehlia diaphana
GATTTTAAAGGACGATCAAAAAGAGTGAAGAAATTAAAATAATCACACGGTAAATTATATTTAAATTGTGATAATAAAATTAAAAATTTGATAATGTTACTAGTATGGGGACAATTACTTTGTGCTAAAAATAAAGAAGCTTGCACTTTTAACTGATTATCAAAAATATTAACAATATTAGGGTAAATTCTACTATGGATAACCGAATTATAGGTATTACGAGGCAGTTGTAAAGAACTTTTAAAAAGAGATCTAAGTTTTGAATTAATTTGTGCACAATAAGAAGAAGGTAAAAAAATATGTTGACTCAAATATTCTATACGCGGAATTATAACTTTGTTAATAACATAAATCACGTGATCATGAGTTAATTTTTTCCGTCTTATTAAAAAGGATACATAATTAACCATTTTGTTAATTTTATTGATAGTGACTACGTTAGAACCATCTGCATGTAGGTAGACTCCTAATATTCTAGTGCCTTTTTTCATAGGTTGAAGTTTGACATCCACTAACTCTGCGCCGAAACGCAATTGTATAATATTGTTGTTATTCTGGTTAGATTTTCTATTCGATAAAAGGACCGTTTTGTCTTTATTAATCTTAATGTTGGCGAGTTGATAAAATTCATCTGCTATCGCTAAATTTTTTTCCAACATGTGCAAATCTGATGTTAGCCAAGTGGTATCATCAAGATAACCAAGAAGTTTCAATGAGAGGTTTTCTGTATGTTTATCTTCGGGGTCGTCTCTAATGTGTCGTGGTAACGATACTCGGTAGTTGATGCCTTCAAATTTTGATGCATTAATTCTAGCAAACATAGGGTCATAATAAATAACCCATAATAAAGGGCATATCGATTCGCCTTGATCTATACCATTAATAACATCATATTGGTCACCTAGATGGTCAGGGAAAATGATAGAATTTTTTCTGTCTGTAAAAAGATTGAGGATAAAGTCTATTAAAGTTTTCGGGATTCTAATTCTCTCTAAAGCTCTTTGTAATAAGGGTATTTCAACTCTATCGTATGCTTTGGAAAGGTCTTGAATCATTATATATAATGGTTGTTTCAAAAGCTTTGCCGCTGTAATTGCGCTTTGTAATGAAAAAATAATTTCCATACAGGAGGAACCTTGTGTACCGGCTCTGTTGTTATGTTGGAGAATATTGTTCACACTAAGATATCGATTCAATCTAGCGTTAATAATTTTGACCATTAATTTACGAAACGTATCTAAAAGCACGATAGGACGTGTGTGTTTAATATCATTATCCCACCATATTGGTTTTGGAATTGGGTATAAAAGAGCTAACTGCCATAATTCGGGAATAATTCCAGTTCTTAAGATGTTATTGTATAATAGTAACAAAATCTTTAAGTAAGAAATCGGTAATTTTTTAATAAATTCGTAATTGATACCAGATGGTCCTGGGGCTTTGTTGTTGGGGAGTGATTTAATCATATCCTGAAGTTCCTCTATAGTGATATCTATCGATAAGAGGTTAATTTCATCCTCTTTAATATTGTTGATGGGGAGATAATATGGTACCCAAGAATCGGGTAAAGTTGTATTTATACCATCGTAAGCCATTGTTGATTTATCAGCTGATCCAATGTATTTATAATGGTCGTTAGCTTTTTTGTTGATTAAATGAGGGTTAGTAGTATACATTATCGTGCCATTATCCGTATATTTAAGTCTATCTAATATAATTTTACGTGGATTTCTTTCTAATATGGAGTTGAGGGCACGTTTTTGATTAGTTTTAAGGTCATCATTTCTCCTATTTATAAAATATTCAATTTGTTGTCGATCCCATTCACTACGCTCTTTTTTGATAACATTATTAATATGCTGTCTTAAATTAGAAATTTCTGTTAATAGTATAGTCAAGTTATTATTATCCACGCCATGATTATACGATGAGTTATGGTGTATCTGGAGGTTATATTTCTTGAATAATGAAATAATTGATTTTACGTTACTTTTCCACGCTATTTGTAAATTATCTACTAAAGTTGATCTATGTATTATTAGTAGATTATTGTGGCTTTGAGAATCATCCTCAAAAAGTTTGACCCCTTCTTTTAATATAGCTAATATAGAATTCAATTGGTGGATATGGTTATATTTTTGTCATAATGATAGCGGTAGATTATTTCTTTTAGGAGTATTTAATAATTTTTTTATTTTCATCTCTTCGAGTGTATCAGTTATTATCTTATTCAATTGATTCATTGTGTGGTTGCGATCTATATTTGATAATACCATAGCCTCTTGATCAAAGTTATCATTAATTTTGTGATTGATAATATTTGTAAAATTTATCCAATCGTCAGCTTTAATTGAATTAATATTATATCTATTATTGTGCAGTATTGATTTATCACGTGCTGTATTTTTCTTTTGTTGAACGAAGAAATTATTGGGATGTTCTAAGGCGAAAACTAAAATCGCGTGATCTGAACTGTATTTAGATCTGTCAATATTAAATGAAGTTATTAAATCAACTACATTTTCTGACGCCCAAATATAATCTATTGTAGTGGGAGTTCTATTATTTGTATCAGGGGGAAACCACGTGACATCTTTATCTTGTTTAAAGATTGAGGCGACGTTGATGAAATTAAAAAGTTTAATAATCTGATAACACATCCAAGGTTTTAATTTGTCGTGTTTAATTTTTTCCATAGCTTCATTGTAAGATATCGATTTGTTTTTTTGGTTAATAACTTTTTTTAAGTTAATATTAAAATCGCCTAATATAGTTGTAAAAGTGTTTGGTGTTGAGCGATCTATTAATATTTCTTTGAAAAGTGCTTTACAAGTTGAAGTAAAAACCGTTTCTTTGGTGGCAACATCTTCACTATAGATATCGGATGGTAGATATATTCCATATACGTTGAAAGTTTTCTTATTTTTAAAATTTAAAGAAATTTTCAATAATCTTCCCTGGTATAATATTTTTGTGGTTTGTAAATGTCTATGAAGCTGTTTGGTGAGAATAATAGCGCAACCTGAACCTTTGTTAGTCAAAGTTGGATTATTCGTAATAAAAAATTCTTGTTGTTGTGAATTAGATGTGGGGCTATAAAGCTTTTGCCAAGCCGTATTTAGAGAAATTGAGAAATTTGGGTCGATGGCGTTGGTTTCGCATATATAGAGACAATTAATTGATCTATCGATCATTTCCAAAAGGATATCTGGTAATTTGTTCCGTAGCGAGCTCTGGATATTGTGAGTTGCGAACGTTAAAATATTTAATGATAAATCTAATAATTGTTCGTCTGGATTTTTTTGTAACTTTTCTGTAGTTTTTGATAATTTTTTTGGTTTTTTGAAAGGATTTTTTATAGATAATAAATGATTAAAAGTAGAAATAAAAGTATTTTTCTGGACTTTAACGCCAGAATTATGTGTATGTATATTATTGTTGTCCATCATTAGTCCACCCTGATAGTATGAGAGATATAACTTGGTAGAGTATTGACTTCTTAGTCAATTAACGTTGCTCCTTTTGGTTAAAACCAAGGAAACCACCAACGGTTGAGGATATCGACGGGAATCCTGAACGTGTACGAGAAGGTGTATAGTTTTCATCTGGGTATATAACATTATTCACTGTATCCGAGGATTCATATCCATTATTAGGATCATCATAATCGCTTTGAGAATTGTTATAGCTTTGATCGTCCTCGTACAAATTGTGAGGTGGTCGGGCGTAATTACTTGATCCATACGCTTCATTTGATGGGTGGTCAGCAGCGCGAAAACTGTTTGCTTGTATATTCTCTAGTATTGCAAGCATTTTCGGGATTTCATTAATGGCGATGGCCTGATTGTTGATTGTGTTTTGTATTTGGTTACAGTTTTGGCTGATTGTTTCTAATTTCATGGTGTGTTGTCTTTCTTGCGATTTTAATAGGTTGATTTCTTCAGTGTGTTGCTTTTGTTTCATATTGTTGACTTGTAATTCTGATGATATGTCTTTTATGACCGTTTCTAAGTATGTGATTTTCTCTTTTAGTTTGATGAGTTCTGTGTTGTCAATTTCAGTGTTTGTGTTCATGTTGTTCGGTGTGCCATTATTATTTTGTATGTTATTATTATTGTTGTTATTATCCAAAGCCTTTTTTTGTGTAGAGTGTATGGGGCGTGTGTTATGCGGTTTATTATTAGACATGTTGTTGTCCCAACTGTGCATGCCTTCAACTTGAGATTGGTATTTATTTCGTTGGTAAGCCTTTTCTTTGTGATTATCTTGCTTTCGGGGGGCATTGTTTGGTTTATTATTAAAGCGGGTATTTGTAATTTGTCTAATTTTGTTATAAGATGATTTATTCTGATCACTTAAAGTATA
Organism: Oehlia diaphana; assembly: GCA_003833135.1. Lineage (NCBI taxonomy): Eukaryota > Fungi > Glomeromycota > Glomeromycetes > Glomerales > Glomeraceae > Oehlia > Oehlia diaphana. The sequence continues at coordinate 62,756 of QZLH01000042.1, forward strand.
TTCATTGTTTCGTTTAATAAGTTTTTTATTATATATTTTTCTTTGGTCACTTGGTCTGATATTATAGTCTGTTTCTTTACAATCTACAATGTTGTGATCATCATTTCCACAAAAGCCGCATGTTTTCATATAGTCAAAGTTGTGTGAAGGGTATATGAAAAGTTTGAATTTTTTGAACATCGTGTTGAATTTTTCGTATAATTCTTGTGTGTTCGTCGGGCTCTTATCTGCATATATATGTGCGATTTTGTGTAGAGCGGTAGATTTAGTTGGGAGGAATTCCATGGATTTTCCTTCTAAATGGTTAAGCAATGGTTCCATGTCCAAGATATTGGCATTAAGTGGGATTCCTGTTACTGTATATATTGGTGTAGTGCGTTGTTTATATACGTCTGAGTCATCATCTAATGGTAATATTCTAATTAAAAAGGTTTCTATTAGAATTCCCCATTTACTTTGATTAAGAAGATAATCTGCTGCGGATTTTTTGTTAAAGGTGACTATTACAGTCTTATAAATGTTTGCTAAGGGGCGTATGTTTAATTTTAATTTGTTGTTAGCCTCACGTCTCGGTCGTGATTTGATTTCTTTGTGACTTGTAATTGCGCCACCTGTGAAATTTGCAATATGTTTAATTAATAAGTTGACGTCATAATTTATAGGGACGTTAACCAATCTGATTGTACTTTCGGATATATTGTTAATTTTGTTGGCGATTAATTGGTCTATAATATTGACCGAAAAGGCTAATGGCTTAATGCCATTTAGAAGAGGCACGGGTTCATTGATAATTTTATTAAAACTATCTATTTTTTTGACGGTGATAGTGAAATATTCCAAGGTAGCTTTTCTACGATGTTTGAATTCTATTACATCATTATTTGTGAGGAAGGCGTTTTTGATATCATTTAATATTTCATTGTTGTTCTTTGTTCGTTCGAATTGGTCTCTCGTGAAAAAGGCTATAAAAAGGTTATTCGTTTGTTCATCGGTTTCCTTAAAAATATTTGTATGATGTTTCTTTGTGTTGATGTTGTTGTCTTGTGTAATATTTGTATTTGTAGATCCGGCTGAATTGGTCCCATTAGAATCTTGTGCATGTTGATCATAGATCATGGCCGTATCCTCATTGATAATTGGTTCTTGTTGATTGGATTGGGTTATGTCATGTGATGTATCTGTGTTTTCCGAGTCACTTGGTTTTTCCTTTTCATTTTGTTCGTCTATATCCATGTTATCAAGGTTTTTTTGTAGTGTATTTGATTCTAAAGATATGTCTATTTTAGGTCGTTTGGCCTGTTGTTGTAGATTAGTTTGATTATTTGTCTTTTCTTTGTTTGGACCATATGTTTCTATGATAAGTTCTTCGTCAGAGATATTTTCGCAATTTTCGAACTTAGACTTTTGAGTCATTTTAATATAAGTTTTGGAACGTGTGTTTTGTGCCATATAGTATATGTATTTCACGTCGTAGAGTTCAAATATTTATTAAAATTTTTATGTTTACTTAAGAAATATATGTTTTCTACGTAAAAAATCTTTAGCTAAGGTTTTTGGTCAAAGGATCGACGTGAAAGAGTTCTTTTTTTCTATTAACAGCCCAGATGTATAAATCATATATTATTTTTTAATTTTTATAACGAACAGTCATGTGACTTTGTATTAACTCAGGCCAAAATTTATAGCGCTGGCCAAAATTATCAGTAATTAATGTAGAAAATTTATTAAACGAAATTATAATTCTGGCCAGCACTATAAATTTGGCCAAAATTACTGGGAGTTCGGTATATTATATAACGAATTCACTCTATACCGAACTAAATCCTCTGGAACAGAAGGTTCGTCATATCCAGTGGCGACTGTATTATATAAATAAGGGTATAAGAGATTTTAGATTTTAGGTTTTTAAAGAATGAATATTGTAGCACGTAATTGTATACTATTTTCTTGTTTCCACCAAAAAATAAAGATTATTAATTAATCATTGCTAAACCGCAAAGGCAGCAGATTTCATTACTCTGGAAAGATTGTTAATATTATGTTAACATTTATTATTTAAATGTAAAATTAATAAAAGTGAAGTAAATAATTACAGGAAATTTAAAATCATAATATTATGTTAACATTTATTATTTAAATGTAAAATTAATAAAAGTGAAGTAAATAATTACAGGAAATTTAAAATCAATAATGATAACAAATAATTCATGTTGTTTCAAAAGTTAATCAACATGATATTTCAATATTACCGCAAATGTTTTCATGGAAGTCACGTGATATCATGTGCCTCCGACGATTGTAAATTTTATTAACAATTAAAATGTAAATTATGTTAACTGTTAATAATATTTTTATTTTCCTTATTAGGATATTCATTTATGACCTGTTTTATTGTCACAAACCACATCTACGTCCACTAACTTAACTTGTTGGCAATTGCTGGTACTCCCTATTTTGTTATGTACTTCAGTAAAGCTTTTAATTGTTATTAGGAGATCTAACGACTCTGACATACAGTTGGATCTTTACTTATAAACGCGCCCATCCACAGTATTATTTGAAGGATGAAGTGATGCTTGATTTATCTTTAGCCACGCTCTTCAATCCTTTTAGAAATATAAGATAAATTATTCTCATCATCATCTAATGAATAATTTAGTGCTTGTTTAAAATGACGTTCGAAATGCCCACTGTTGGTGATTCATAAAAGTAATTCAGAAAGAGCATATTAGTTGATAAAGTATATTAGTTGATAAGGTCTATTGTCTATAATGGTTACGGTACATTTCGTCGAAGCCATTTCGCCAAAGGGATGTTTCACCGAAGAGACGTTTCATCGAAAGGACGTTTCGATAAGTGCACGATCAACTATGTAAATCAAAAGTATAGTCAAGTTGTATAATAAAATTATTAATTGAGTTTTTTTCATAATAATGGCAATATAAGTTTAAAATTTAATATTCCAATAATGCAAATATATACAAATTAAATATAATGACGAAAATATCAATTGATTTCTATAATGTAATAATGCAAATGATTTTTTAATTTTTAATGCGATATGATTTGTGACTATCCATTACATATTTATGTACAATTAGATATACAGCTTTAACGATCTTGCATTTTGAGAAAAAAAAGCATATAAAGGTTAAGGATATGACTTTATTAACAAAAGTTACGATACCATTTCTTGAATTAATAATAAAATTCCTAAAAAAAAAAAAAATCAGTCTTCAAAAGTAGAAAGATTACTTAAAGTTCAAATTGCAAAATAATTTATAATAAGTGTGAAAATATTTGAGAAAGATGAAGTTGTTCGATCTGTGCATCTAAAAAAAAATGGGTTTTTTATTATAGTAATTTATTATGAATATCCAATTTAAACTATAAAAATATTAACTATGTAAAATATTAGGTAACTTGCATAGTTGACCGCGTACTCCAACGTTTCGCCGAAAGTGCATTTTATCAAATTCATTTCACCGAATCGTCCATTTCTCCAAATGGACATTTCGCCAAAATAACAGCGATTAATATTTTTATAAAAAATATTTCATCGCGCAATGTTTTTCCAGGATATTATCACTTTAACATTCAAGTAACTGATATTAATCGTTAAGCAATAAATAAATAACTTACTTTTTCATGAATAAATGTTTTCAGGAAAATAAAGTATAATGTATTATAAACAACGAGATATAAAATTTAATAAAATCATCTAAATTCAAAATTTTTTCTAGAAAAGATTTCTTTATGTATTTAGTATAAAAACAATAAAATAACTGAAAAGGAATAAATAATTATTCGGCAAAATTTCCATTCGGTGAAATATCCATTCGATAAAATGGCTTCGACGAAATGGCTGGGTTTCAGTGAAAAGGATTCCAGCTATAGGTGTTGTTGGAATTGCCGAATTAAAATTACGGCATCACAAAATATGGATTTTAATCATTTTTAAAATATTCAACAAACCATCGAGACCAGTATTATAGATTTACGGATTACAAATTATCTACGCCATATAAACCAGAAAAAAATATTTACTTACTTTGTGTAATTTTTGTATATAATTACGGCATTACGGTAATTTAATATGATATTACGGTATAAGCTTCATATGGCGTAATTAATTTCGACGGCAAGTATAATTCCGGTGAAAAAGTCTCGATACCGTCTATAATTACGTAACAATAAAAAAAAATAATACTTTAAACAGGAGAAATACCGTATTAATTAAATAAAAAGGGAAAGTAAATGAAAATTATACCCGAAAAGACGAATGTATGAGTAAAATCGCCGATTAAACGTAAAATTCGGCCTTAAAAAGAATGCGTTGCCGATCACATGATTTTCAGGCGCCCTATTTCAAATTCCGTAATGTAAGCCGAAATAAGCCGAAATTAAGATCAATCGAATATTATATAGTGAACTTTTGATTCAAACACTTGATTATTTGTGATTATTTCTAAAATAAATTAAATCTTTCAGTTGATCGCAATTATCACATGTGAAAATTCATCATCTATTAAAATGGGACTTGTAATATCACGAAAATAAAAGGATTTATGTATAGTAAAGTGATCCGGTGAAATCATGAAAATTGCAGGTTTGTTTATCTGAAGTTAAACCCAAATAATAGATTTCCGTTCTTTGTTATAAGAATGGCGAAATTGCATCATTTTCACTCAATAAAATTTAATATAAGCGACTTTTTTATATGTATATATTTGGATATATTTATATGTAGTGTATATTTTAGGTGTATACAATAAATATATCTGATAAAATCTGATGATTTTTTTTTTTCAAATTTAAACCGAAAAACATCGTACCCGAGGTATCAATCACGTATTTTCGTATTTTAATTAATATTTTTATGGATAATTATTCAAACTAAATATTAATTTTCTATTTTTAAAAGATCATTGGAGAAAATTAGCATCATTTTTTTAACTGTTAAACCAGTTTTACCAGTTATACAAGATTATACAAATAGTTAATGAATCAAATTTCGGGAAGAGATAAATTGGTAATATAGTAGATTTATATTATTTATGATGTTTTGGTTAGATAAAGAATCTGTTACAATATTAAAAATATAATATATTGTATTTTATTATTAATCAAGCGATCGGACAAAATCAGATATCTCGAAATATTTTACTTTTAAATGGTCACATGCTTATATTTAATCTCATGATTATCTTTAAATGGTCTCATGTTTGTCTTTAAATGGTCTCATATTTACCTTATAATGGTCTCCATATTTATCTTATAATGACCTCTATATTATCCTTTAAATGTATTAGTTTCAAAATTTTTTCAATTAATTATTTGATGAATTTTTTTTTTTTAGTAAAAAAAAAATTCAATTTTGTACTTTTAAATTCATTTATTGTTGGAAAGAATAATTCAAATGGGTATTTTAAATGAATATTAAATTACAGGGGGTTGTTGTGTTGTTTCGAAATATGATTTCAAGCATACAGTACAATCTCTTTTTCTGAATAATAATAAGAAAAATGTTACACGTACAGTAGTTGATCATTTTTGGGAAATATCAATAACAAAATAATTCTTTCTTAATTCTTTCGATACTGTTATTTTCATAATGAAATTATCATTTTTATCATACAAAGAAATTTTTTTTTGCGGACAACTTTGTCCGTATAACTTTAAAAAGGGTATCCATTTGTCATTTTGAGATAAAAGGATCTTGCTATTTTTATATCAAAAAAGAATTCTTTATAAGATCAGATAAGGAAAAGATCGACCGAAAAAAACTCTTGTGGCGCAGTGGCGCGTCAAAAAAAAGAAGGAAAAAAAAAAAATTTTTTTCGAATCTTTGCTTAAAAAAGTGCATCATCGTATTTTAAATTAACCGTACAGTATAAAAAAAGAAAAAAATAAAAAATAATTGATTTTAAGAAACTATAAATTTTTGATTACTTTAATTGTTAAGTACAAGTCGTACAATCTTACTTTTTAATGTACTGTATAAAAAAAAAATTTTTTTTTTTTTTTTTTATTTTTTAAATCATTTACTTTAAAATACATATATGTTTATTCATTTATGCAAAGTAAATTAATACTTTTTTTTTTTTGGCTTTGTTAAATTACTCCTTTTGGTAAATGATAATTAATTCATTCATTTGACGTATAGAAATTTCAAAATTTTGTTACTAGAAAAAAGTTGGGGTAATAATATATATTTAATAATAGAAAAAAAAAATTTTTTTTACGATCTAAACCTTAAAAATAAGATAAAATATATTTATTTATATGATTATATCTTTAATGCATACATGTTTATTAATATATATGTCACATATTTTAAATGATCATATTCTTTTTAGTATATAAATAAAGAGTAACTTTTTACATCAATCAAAAATATAAACATAATAAAAACATAATTCTAAATTAAGTGTACGGTGATCTGTGTAATAATACTTTTTTGAAAGCTGTCATTATAAATGTCAAAAAAAAAAAAATAAAAATAAAATAAAATGAAGGTGATATTTACGAGAACAAACATACTAACTTACTTGATTCTTTTTTTTCTTTTTTTTTTTTTCACATCAATGACGGTTGATATTTCCGATTCATTTAATCACATATATAAATTGTAATGTATAACTCCGAAAATCATATCACTTTTTCTCTATTAGTACTTAAATTGGGAAAGGGGATTTATAAATATACTATATTATATACTTGAAATAAAAAAAATGATTTAATACATAATAATTTTATATTAACCATCGGAATTTTTTTCCGAATCCGTACTCCGATAATTTCATTAAAGTTTAAAACAAGGAAATTAATTTCCTGATTTTTTTTTTTACATTGTGAATATAAATGATAAAATGAAACACATAAATAATATATTTAACATACATATATGTAAAGTATAATGATATCATCCCGAAATTGAGAATAAACATGTCATTATGCTTAACTAGGCTTCGGATTAATATTACCGAGAATCCCTTTAAAAGTAAATAAATTACCTCATTAGAGCATAAAAACATAAAACCCAATCAGAAGTTAATGTTTGACATTTAATATCTATAATCATTGATCTCAAAAATAGAAGACAATGATTTCTTGGACTGTGTAACCACGTGAATTTACGAATTTTTTTCCCTAAAGTCCGATGAGGATTTGTAATTTTATAATTATTATCATATTACTTATTATTATTATTATTAAGTTTATAACCCCAATATTATAAGTTTATAACCGCAGAAATCTCATCAAAGTCATCTCCATTATAAATGGTTCTATTATTAGAAGCAATTCGGAGATATTATTATGCTTAATTTTACATTATTAGCATTGATCATAGTTTTAAATTAGGGTAAAAAGGAGATAAAGGAGTAGAAGGAGGTAAAGGAGGTTAATTAAGCATGCATTTACTTTATTAAATTGAAACTTAATAAATTAAGGAGGGAATAAAGGAGAAAGTCACCATAGCCTATGGGAATTAGGGGATAATGTGATATCATTGTCATTTGTATTTTTTTTTTTTTTATATTTACGTGAGACTTGTGAAACTATTACAGTCTTTATGTTTTCATTACTGAAAGCTTAAACAAACATCGTTGGGCACACAGATCGAGAACCCATTTTTCGTTTTTCCAGAAACCATGAAAAAAACAAGCATGCCCAGTACGCATAGTTGCACGTCATGTTTGTGGGACAGACCGTTCTAGACCTTACCTTAATCGGGTCATCATTTACCTCTCTAGTATCGCTTATCACGTAATTCACATGATATCATGTGATATTTGATTTTTCAACTGCCGAAGTATATAATTTTAGAATAAAATATATTTAATGTATTTTAGTGTTGATTTTGGTATTGTTAATAGGCATTCATATTTCTTTATTTTTCACAAGAGGATTATCGTTTTTTCTTTGAGAGTTGAGACAAATTAGCGCTTAAAATAAAGAAAATTATTATTTATTATATTAGTTTTAATTAATCAGTTGAAAATAAAATCTCTTACTTCATCTAATAATGAATTATTATAATTTCGCAACACATTTCATATTTTTCATAATTATCGTCAATGTTTCTATCTTTACCTACATTTCTATCTTAATCAATACAGATTCTATCAACGTTTTTATCTTCCAAATTATAATGCTGGTAATGAATTATTTAGATTAGTATTTGAATTTTATTTGTACCCAAGTTCTCGCCAAATCGTATTTTTGAAAGTAATGGATAATCTCATTTTGTCCTTGTTCTTGACGTTTAGAAACTTTAGACAATCTTTACAACGAATTTTTCAGAGTAGAAAAGATACAATAAACTATGCGAAACTATAAAAATAGAATCAAAAAACAGTACAAAATTAATACTGTAGACAGGCCACCACTAAGACAACACTGGTCAATCTTTACACGAATTTAATAGTAAAATGACGATCATATGGACAAATCACGTGATTTACGTAATAGTTCTACTGGGCGTATCCATGGCGTATCCTCATTAGTCTGTGACCTTCCATATAGACAGTTCATACGTACAGTATATACTCTCTATATACTATACTCGATATACTCGCGAAAAATAATAATACCATACATCGTGTATTAATAACATGATGATGATTATTTTGAATCTTAAGGTTCATGAATTTACATTAATTTTTTTTAGTATAAACGAATTAACTTTAAGAATGTTTCAAACGCTTGAAACGTTTGAAACACTTGAAACACTTGGAACACTTGGAACACTTGTTGTAATAGAATAATATAATAATTGAATGCTAATTCAAAAATCTATAAGAAACTTGAAATAAGGAGAAGTTCCAACGTTGAGCGCAACGTCAAACTCCCTATAATTTCATACATTTTTACGAGGGGGCATTGAATTGGGATCTGCGTAGTGTTTGATGATTTGATGACCAACATGATAAAAATGGAAAAGTAGGTCTGTGTATTCCACTTTTCCGTTAAAACTTTCTTAATTTTAAAATAAATTAAATAAATTGATAATTTTATAAATTTTACCAATTATTAAGAAATTTTGAAATTCTATAATTTTTTATAATAATTTGAACAATCATTATAATCATTGAAAATTTTTAATAATTCAGAAATTCTTTATAATTTGATAATTACATTTTCAAAGACGAGTCAAACGATTTATATGAAAATAATTATATATTGTCAAATTATTCAAATATCAATTATTGTTTGAAATTGATAAAATTTAAAACTTTAGTATTATATGGATTAACCACAATCCGACACGCAAAGATAGCATAATTAAACATATTATTATAATCGAATTGAAACAATCATAACCCTTTTACTAATTTTAATGTTACTCTTGCGGTATAAAATTTCCGGTATTTTCTTTTCTTATAAAGGAAGTTGATTTTATGATCGTCACCGCCACAAATTTTACCCTTTTAACAGGTAACATATAAAAATGAAAAAGAATATAAGGTCACATGGGATTATTTTGTGGCGAGTGTAAACTTTTAATTAAACTGGGGAAACAAAAACTCATATATAAACAAATAAATATAATGTTTTTAATTTGTTATAATATTTATAATATGCAATTTCGCGTTATCTCTTCCGAATTTTACATTTTGTACGGTACTCTAAAAATTATATACTGTGTATATATATATTATAATATTTTATAATTATATATTATATAGCATTTTAAATAGTAAAAATTTATAACCGGAATCTCTTTTCTTTAATTTTGTCATTTTTTTTTTTTTGTTTTAAAAAAATTTTTTTGACCGTACATACATATATTACAAATTTATAAAAAAAACTAATTATTATTAATTACCAATATTAGTTAAATAATTATTAGTTAAATAATTATTAGTTAAAAAAAGTATTAGTTAAATAATTATTATTAGTTAATTAACGGTTTTTTTAAAATTTTTATATCATTTTTTCAATATATATATAGTACATAATGCATATCAATTTTTTTTATATACAATTTTTTAATTTACCGTATTATACAATATATATATTATATATATATTTTTTATCGGAAAAATAACAAATAATAAATTAAGGTTAGAACACCGATTAAACACGTTATTTTAATTTATTTTTTTAATAAACAAATAAAAAAGATTTTTTTTTTTTTTATATAAAGAATATTTTTCCTTAAAAAGGTATCTAAAGTATCTTAAGATAATCCTGATATTTGAATTATTTCGGAATAACTTTTTTGTTTTTAATTTAAAGTTTTAATGTAAAAAAAAAAAATTGAATCATTTTCATTTTAAGAAAGATCTTGTACATATTATTTGAATGTTTTTAATATTCGAAAAAGGGTTTTCTTTTGTAATTTTTACCTGGAAAGGGAAAATAATTGAAATGATCGAAATGATCAACAAGGATGCGTATGTGTGGAAGTGTGCCACACGATTATTTAGATGGCTTAGCCACAATGACGCGGGCCCGCGCCCGCGTTTAAAAAAAAAACGATTTTTTTTTATTAATAAAAAATAATAATACATATATAAAAATAATTGAAAAAACCTTAAAAGTATTATAAGGTAATTAATAACTTAATAAAAATATAATTAAATTAATAAAATTAATTATATTACACTTTTATCACATATATATATATATTATGTAAATCAAAAATTTGCTTTGTTAAAATTTCCTAATTCAAAATATTTTTATAATACGGAGATTTTAAAAAAATAATGATGATATTGGCGGGAAAATTCCTTGGATCTAAACTTATTAATTAAACAAAATCTTGATTTCTTTACCTGGTAAATTAACTAAATGCATAAATGTTTATTACATGTATTTAATTATTACGTGGGGAAAAAAAAAAATTTTAAAATCAAATTTAATGACGTCATCATTTATGATCCTGTCCATGAACTTTAAAAAAAAATATTATTTAAAATATAAATATTTTAATAAATTATTAAATATTATTAAATATTATTATTGAAAGCTGTCACGAGTGATGATTGATTAAACTTTTTTGTTACAACATTTTTTTTACAATATTACAAGAAATCAATATGGAAATATTATACGAAATTTGATTTTATTGAGTATTACACATTTGTGATAGTTTTTTTTTTTTTTACTTCATTTTACTTCATTTATTTCATTTATCGGAAAAATGCTTAGAGATTCCGATTCATCAAAATGCATGACGCCCTCCGAAATTACCCAGTTTTGGATAAAATCTGGAACCATATTTACCGATTAATTAATTATTCATTGATAATGAATATTGAATGAGAACAATACTTTTTCTTTTTTTTTTTTTTTTTTTAAAAAAAAAAAAAATTTATTTTTTTTTTTTTTTTTTTTTTTTTTTTTTTTTTTTTTTTTTTTTTTTTAAAAAAAAAAAAAGTGATATTTTTATTTTTTTTATTTATTTATTTTTATTTTTTTTCATTTTCTTTTTAAGGGGTCATAATAATGAACTTTATAAATTTCTCTTTTTTTGTAAATTTTTCAAAGTAATTAACTGCGCGTTTTTTAAATTTTTTTTTTATCCTGCTAGAATTTTTTTTCTGTATAACCTGTTAGAATTTTATTTTTTTTTTTTTCTAATAAATAATGATCGACAAAAGAAAATTATTTTTTTAAAAATTTTTTTCGGAGTTCGGATCGGAAAATTATTCCGAATCCTCAATATTACTAGTCAAGGATTTTCAAAATACTATACCCAATTTTGATTGAACCGTAACTAAATGGAATTGAAACTCCGTTTTATATGACACATGATCTGTGAAATAAACAAAAAAAAAAAAAAAATGGTCACGAGTTCAATTTTTTTTTAAACAAAATGAGTTTAAAATCATCAAATTGAATTTTTTATTTTTGAACATCAACTATCAAAAATAACCAATCTTGAAAATGTTCATTATAAATCAGTTGAAATTGAAACAAACTGATTGATTGATTGATAAATCATAATAATTTATTATAATATATATATATATATATATATATTATAATAATAATATTATATAACATTTACATTGTCATTCTCTGAATAGAATTTCGTTCGCCCTTAACCAACAAATAAATATTGATGCATATAAGATAAAATGGTCTAACCAATTTGGCGTGATCATTTTTACATATTCGGAGTTATTGCGTGCATTTATGGTATGTCGGAGTTTTCTCCGCGCCAAAAGAAAAAATTTTCTTTTTATTTTCTTTTTTATTTATCCAATAAAAATTTAATAAAAATTTAATAAAAAAAAAATTTTTTTTTTTACCTAGTCACAAGTAAAGTTGTGATTATAATGTAAAATTAAGCATAATATTTAAACTAAACTTTTTTAAGATGTCTCTTTTATTGCTGATCTGTTCCAAAATTTTATTTCTACCGTTTTTCATTTATCAGGTTTTTTAAAACATTACCAATATTTAGTTCGCGGAGAAATCGGGAATCAGATGATCAGTTAAATAACAAGTTAGTATATCATTTTTCTTTTTAAAGAATTATGGTATGAAATGAATATTGATTTCACACGATTTTTTTTTTTTTTTTAAAAAAGAAAAAGTCAAAAAGAAAAGATAATTTTTAAAAGATTCCAAAAAAAGTTTCTATATATATACTATATATACTGTATATATTAAAAAACCTGAAATTTTGCAAGTTTTATGATAAATTTTTTTTTTTTCTGAGAAATTTTTCTGTTGTAACTTGTAACCTCAACACAATAAATGAAAATTATGTACTTGAAATACTTGAAATTATTTTTCTTTGAAACTTAAAAAATACGTTCATTTTTAATTTTTTCTTGAGACTATACTTATCACGGAAAAGTTATAATACATAATGAATACATAATGAAGTAAAATGGATAAATTAAAAGAACGCGTGCGAAATGATAAATGAATTTTTTTTTTTATATATTATAATATATATATTATATTATTATATATAATAATTTCTTTGTATAAATAAAATTTTCATTTTACTATCAGTTCAGTTATCATACATACACACATTCGATAAATATGTATCATTCAGTATAAAGTATATCTCATTCAATAAATATATACAGTATGTATGCAAAGTTATCATCAGAAAATCTAAATGGAAAATTGTGTGAATAATTTACAATTTACACTTACAAAATTATCAGCTTTACGAATATCAAGCTTACGATTATCGCCGTTGAATTTTTTTTTTTTTTTTTACTTTAGAGAATATTGATAATATTGATATGTGAATAATTGATGTTGCCGTTGATATCTGTGATATTTTTTATAAAAAAGTAAAAGAAAAAAAAAAAAAAAATATTTAAATAATAAATAAATAATAAATAATAAATAAAAATTGTGACGAATTTTTTGTGATAAAAACAATTATTATGAACGTTACTTTTTTGTTATATTGATTGTCTTTCCCACTAAGTTTTTTTTTTTTCTCTCTAAACTTAAAATATATTTTAAATAAAAAAATATATTATCAATAATAACATTATTATTATTATAAAGATTATAACAATAATAACGATAATAATAATAAATAATAATGATGATAAAGCTATTATAATAAAGCTATTATTTATTAAAGCGATTACTACGATTATTACGATTAATAAAATTAATAAAGCTATTATTACAATTATTAAAGCGATTTTATCACGATTATTAGTGCGATTATTACAATTATTAAAGCAATTGTTACAATTATTAAATGCGATTACTACAATTATTTAAAGCGATTATAATAATAATATAATGATTTTAATAATAAAGCGGATTTATTTGGATTGGATTGGATTTAAAACGAAAGGATTTTTGATAATGTAATGGTTCCGGTTTTTATAGGTGTGGTACCTGTTATACTGTCGTACTGTACTGTGTGTGCTGGATACTTCCTGATACTGTGATACTGTATTCACATCACGTGTTCCTATAGTTCCTATAGTTCTTATATTGTATCCAATAAATAACTATCATTTATATTACTACTTTTATTACATAATTTTACTTTCATCAGCAAGTCCCAGTTCAAAAAATGCTACTGTATTACATAATTCATGAAATAAGATTTTATAGTAACAGTTTTTGCTGTTGTGATATGATATTATTTTGTTTCTATTCACGGATTCTCATTTATATAGCAGGTTCAACCGGAGTTGTTGAAATAAAATTTGACCGATTTGACAAACTTAATTTATTATATCCTATTGAAAAATTCCTAAATGAATAAAGAACAAAATGATTGATAAAAGTAGAAAACAAACACATGTTAGCGCAAGAGTCTTTTTTTGAAATCGCAACATTCGTAACGAGATAAAGAGATTAAAACAAATGTGTATTCATTTAAAAAAAAAATTAGATAGAATAGATGAGAGATGCGAAATTCATTGTTTTGCTTTAAAAGATCATGTTCACTGAATAGCTTTTTCACAGGTTACTGCATGGAAAAAAATAAAATAATTTTTTTTTTTTTTTAAAAAAAAAAAAAAAAAAGTTTTTTTATTTTAAATTTAAAAAAAAAAAAAAAATAATAAAAAAAAAAAAAAAAAAAATTTTTTTTTTTTTTTAAAAAAAAAAAAAAAAAGGTGTTATTATCTTACATTTATAACAAAAATAAAATTTATTTAACAAAGAAAAAAAAAACATGTAAAAAAAAGTTTATATAGAAA
>QZLH01000042.1:91970-107833 GCA_003833135.1 Oehlia diaphana
AAAAAAAAAAAAAAAAAAAAAAAAAAAAAAAAAAAAAATTTTTTTTTTTTTTTTTTTTTTTTTTCTTGTAACTTCCAAGGTTCCTCAGGTTTCTCACACAAAAAAGTTCTTATTAACCTTTTTTTATAAAAATGTGAATTTTCAAATACCAAAATTAGTAAAGTTCGTATTTGATATTCGGCATAATTTTATAACCGGTTTTAAAAAAAGAGTGATTTTCAATTGGTATAATATAAGTTATAGGAAAATCCCTAAGGTAACGGGATTGAGTTTTTGTACCTTTGAAAAACTGCGGAAGTGTCAAATGATTGGAGTAAATTATTTAAAGTTCTTGGCAATGATGTTTCATTTTTACGAATAAGTTTTTATTAATTGCATAAATATTATTATTATTGTTATAATGAAGTCAAAACGGTATCATGAAACAAAAGATCAATTCTAATTTTTTTTATAAAGGAAAAATTAGATAAGGTTAAAAAAATTTTCTTTTTAATAAAGTTAGATTATCATAATTGATATAACAAATATGTTGTGTTTTTTGCACTACATAACGAAAGAACGTAATAATTAAACCAAAGCGCGTGTTTTTTAGCCATGTCATGTGAGCTAGTTATAATTTCCTTTTAAATAAACTTGTGATGTGAAACTTTTTTGCGATAACGTAAAAAAATAATAAAAATAATTTAATATTCTTTTAAAATGAATTTAACGAAATATGTTCAAAGGGCTTGAAACATATTAAAGATTCCGACAATTCCGGTCAAATAATGAAAACCTCCAACATATACCAAGTTGTTAATCGGGCGTTTTTGATAAGAGAATAAGATCGGGGAGAAATGAGGAGGAAGGAAAAAAAAAAAAAAATTTAATATATATAAATTATTTCTTTGTCCATGATTATTATTTAGATTATTTATTATTCCCTAATAAAGATTTGAAAAAAAAAATTTTCATTAAAAAAAAAATAATTTAAAAATAATTTAAACCCAAATAACATAATTAAACCAAACTCGAATTACAAAGTAAGGTAGCCACAGTTACCCCACACTTTTTTTCACCGATTTCTCCCTAAATTCACGAGTTATTCAATTCAATAAGAACAATATAAAAAATTTAGTTGTATTACTTACATTCCAATTGAAAAAAATTATTCTGACACATTTTAGAAATTTCTAATTCTAAAAAGTAATTTTTTTGAATTCCGAAATTTTTTTTTCTTTATTCGATATATAAAAATTTTTTAATTATGCAATTATGATAAATTGAATTATTTAATATATGTGAAATATTGTGATATAATAATAATATATTTTATATTTATATAATTTATATTTATTTATATATATTATCTTTATTATAATTGACGATTTGAGTTAGTAGTTATTAAAAACTTTTTATTTTTAATTATAAAAACTGTATTCGTTGGGTATTTTGGTTATTTTGAGTATTTATATTAAAAAACAATTATTTGCTAAAAGCAGAAAGTCATTGTCATGATAATTTAAATTTATTTAATAATGATATTCTATTTTTCGTGCCTAATTTTTTCCTTGACTGCGGGAGATTACGCAGATAGATTATCGTAGAACGAAACTAGATTAGTCTATTACTTTGTCAATTCTTTTACAGTAATTGATTCTTGAGTCGATAATCCTTGTATGGCAGGTAATTCTTGCGCAACCGTCAAATCGATAATTCTTACACAGCCATTTAAGAAGATATTCTCGCACAGCCACAGGCCCACAGCCATCATTATTAATATACTCTACGTAAATTATACGCGAAAAAAAACCAACCAATAAAATTAATGTTACGAGGATCACATTGGATCAACTGCATATACGATGACATTATTAAAATTTATATTTTTATTAATTCAAAAAAAAAAAAAAGAAAAGAATTTTTTTGTTATCCTAATTATCCTAACGAAAATAATATTAATAATCGTCAAAAGAAAAAAAAGGGGGAAGACTTTTGATTAGTAATAAATTTCTTATATCAAAGTTGTTCCATTCATTAATCAAAACCGCAGCGGAATCGAATCTTACAAATATTTTTTCTTGTAATATAGAAAAAGGTATATGTTTTTCTTTAATATAACTCGTGTAACACACATCGAGTTGTTTGAACTGCTTTGATCTGCAGTGATCTGCGGTGGCATTAAGGCATTGTGGCGGAGTTTGTGCTTTTTTTTTTTAATCGGTTTAATCGGTTTCAAATGTGTTTCAGTGTTTCACCAGAAAATTGTAAATAAAGTTAACTCAACAATTTAATGTGCCGATCATTATTTTCTTTCCCAGACATATACAAGACTAAAGTGTATTAGGTAAAGAAACATTTCTAAATAAAGAAATTTGTTACCTCATTTAAAATTAATTTGTTTCAGTGACGTACGTAATTTTTTTTTTTAAAAAAAATGATGGTTTTAAACAATTCGGAATAATAACTAATCAAAGATCACGTATACTATCGTAAACTATCGTATACGACAAATTTTGAGTTATGATGAACATAAAGTAAGTCATAATTTATACTTTAAAAATATTTCAAAAAGATTTGATATTTAAATATTTAAATATTGGAAAATTATTAAAATTTTTTTAAATTATGTATTTAACATATTTTAATGATATCATAGATGTTATGGACATCATGTCATCGGGTGATGTAAAATCAAGTGGTGCACATAAAAGAAAGGTTGAAAATATGGAAGAATTCTCTGGACAAATAACGGAGAGAAAAAAGCAACCTTCTTTAGCAGGACCATCATTTGGTAATTTTTAAGAAAAAACATTTTTCGCATTATGAAAAAAATCAATTCTGACTTTTTATGATTAAAAAATAGCTAGTTCTTCTTCAAGTTTTGCTTCTTCTTCTTCTTCTTCTTCTTCTTCTTCTTCTTCTTCAAGTACGAAAGGTAAAGAAAGAGCCTTCATGTCAATTGTACCCATCATATATCCTAGTAGAAAAAAAGTGAAGGTTAATGAACTTGAAGATCAATTAGACCCATTTGTCGCACTTGTTCAACAAGCAAGAGAAACAGATAAAAAACTTCTTGAAATTATGGAAGATCTTTATGATGTTGTCGATCTACCAAGGTTGAGTCCAAATAAACTTCAAGATAGTTTCCATTTTGTGAATGGTAAATTACCTTTAATACGTAGAAATCATCATGATCAAATTTATAATGCTATAATGAAAGCACTCAATGAAGAAAATAGTTCTAGAGGTCTACATATTTATGGACCTTCTGGTTTGGGAAAGTCGTACAGCTTGTATTATCTTGTTTCAGAACTTCGTTTACAACATGATTATAGAGTAACGTATATTAATAATTGTGAAGAGTGGTGGTCATCTCATCAAATTGAACCTTATCAATACCTATTAAATGAATTTTTGTGTACTTTCAACAAAGATGAATTAACCCCGCTTACCATTACTGATTGGGTTGAACTTGTGATGTATGGATTAACAAATAATGTACGTAACAAGTTATATGATGAAAGTTTATTACATAATGCCAAGGTTAATAGAATCATTGAACATCTTAAACAACCCGAGACAAATACTAGGTAATTTACTCCGATATTTATTAATTCTTTTACACGATATACGATATTTTGTAAATCATATCACTGATTCTTCTTTTCATTAGGAAAGAACGATTTCATTTATTCCTCAAGGAATTGGCAAACTTTGTTAAAAATGATTATTACTGGATCTGGGTCTTTGATCAAAGTAATGCCTTGTACAAATACAAGGTTATTAATAAATATCCTTTCGTATTGGTAAATGGTCTTTCCGGAATTCTAAAGAATGATGGTCTTATTATCGTTTCAGAAACTTCTAACAATGATGTATGTCTGTTTAAATCATGGGATAAGTTGGGTTTATTTGACGGTTATGATGACGATGAGTTAAATCAATGGTGCAAATTGCGTGGTTATAACGATATGGCACAGTTGGATTATGTGAAATATTGGACGGGCGCCTATCCTTCAGAATTAGACAAGTGGCATGAAATACCAGCAGAAAATTTGCAGGAAAAAACTGAAAATTATTTGGGATTACGAGAAAGTGAAATAAAAAGAGATTATCAAATTTATCGAGATAATTTATCATATGAGAAAGTAGAAAATTTAAATGCATGTGTTGTTTCCATGATTCTCCAAATTTGAACCCCCTATTAGTAAAAAATTTGATATGGATCACCGATTTATGCGTGTTGGTTCTGTTTCATTTCTGGATGAAAATGAAGAATTTGAAGCTGAAACAGTTCTTGCTATTCACCCTTGCGCTAGAATAACCATCGCTCGTGCTCATGATCAAATTGATGATCTAATTGATGGTGCTGCATCAAAGGCTTTACAAAATGTCGAATACACAATTTATGCTTTGGAAAGGATTGCTGCATCGTATATTACAACATTATTAGATATTGTGGGAACATTTGAATTCACATGTTGGTAAGTGAAAACTAATTACGTATCGCTTACTTTCTGATTATATGAAATTTGATATTTAAATCCCAATGATCCTTTCATTTTTATAATTCAAATTTCGTTATATCTTTGATCATGATCAAATAAGCTAATATATAAACACTTATAATTTAGGAAATTTGGAAATCCAAGTTTAAATATATTTGATAAAAATGTTAATTTTGATGAAGTCATTAGGATTGTTGATAATGAAATATTTTCTATCAAAGATTTTAATGAGTACAATAATGTTCTCTTTATTCCAGAATATACAAAATATCCTGGTGTGGATTTTCTTATCTGGGATTGTGAGGATAAAATATTACTTACATTTCAAATTACTTTGGATAAGATCGATGAAAAAAAAGTCTTGAATTATTTTGACAAGGAAGGTTGGGCAAATTTGTGTGGTATAGATGAATCTAAAATTTATTTTAATTGGATTGCTTTTGATAATGTTATTGACAAGGTTACTGAAATGTCGATGTTGTCGTCCAATAATAAGTTACACGTATCATTTTCAAGTATCGATGATCAATTTCCAGCTTTTAAAAGTATATCTGGATATGATATGATAGTAGATAATTAAAATTCTATAATAATGTAATTAATAAAATTTTTAATAATAATATTATAACAATAAATTGTATTTATTATAGAGTGTTATTCATTGTTTACATATTGGGGCGTGTGGAATTAGTGTTGAATTTTTATTATTTGCTTTTTTTAACATGATAATCCCGTAACTGATCAATGATATAATATTTTAAGATCATTTTTTTTTTACTTTTTTTTACTTTTTTTTAAAAAAGAGATTTTTTTATCAAGATTCAAGATTCAAGATTTTATGAGTCAATATACTAGTAAAACAGTATAAACAAATCTTGATCTTGTAAATTTTGTACAAGGTTTTTTAAAAAAAGTATAAATATACCCCTAAACTCCCTCAAATTTCTCAATACTTATTTTCATTTTTTTTCAAAAACTTCAACACATTCACATAACTCACTCGCTCACTCAGAGAATTCATTTTTTATTTTTTCATATAAACATATTCATATAACAAACTCACTCAGAGAATTCATTTTTTATTTTTTCATATAAACATATTCATATAACAAACTCACTCAGAGAAATATTCCGTATTTTTATGGAAAAACATATTCTCTCAATACTTTATATTTCATTTTTTTTATCAAAAACCTCAAATAAATACATTCATATAATGAACTCACGAACTCAGAGAAATTAAACTCGTACTTTATGGAAAAATATATTCAATATGAAATTTTTCCATTTTTACGAACTCTCTCTTTGATAAGTAACTCGTCAGATGAAACTAATAAACCAAGTTCTTTAGGTCTTCTTTTGTTTTTCAATATTAGAAAAATATATTTTATTATATTTTGGAAAAATATATTTAATATTAAATTTTCTTTTTTTATTTTTTTTATTTCCAGGCAAGAAATCTTGAATTTTCTACCGATGATGAAGAATGTAATACGGTGTGGATCGTATTTACGAATTAAGGTTTACGGTAGACCTATATTAAGGTAAGCATGCGCTCCCTGCTTGCATAGTTTTAATGATACAGGCTTACAGATAAAAAAAGTTGAAGGGGAGTATATATGAGAAACTGGCTTTCCGGGTTAGCCTATGCACCTGGCTCGTATGCATGGTATCATATTGTCAGTGGTATCCCAAAGGACCATTACAGTAGGGGTTTTAAAAAAAGTGAAAAAATAAAAGAAAAAATAAATATAAAAGAAATAAAAACGAAAAAAAATTAAAATGAAAAAAATAAAAAATAAAAAAATGAAAAAATTGTTAGAAAATGAAAAAAACAAATATATGAAATAAAAATGATGAAAAATATGAAAATGAAAAAAAATTAAAAAAAAATCTTTTATTGTTCAGTTCTAGGGTAAACCACTTGTGTAGTATGATACCATCACCTTTCTGGAGACTTTTTTTTTACGCGTATGGTGGTGGTTTTTCCACCTGGTACCAGCCATACTAACGACTTTTTTTTCTTATTATTTATAGATTCCATTTATTGTTTTATTGTATTTGTGATTAAAGTGAAATTCGTGGTTGACCATCATCTATTTATAAGGTAAGCATAGTGTAAGCATGCGTCCTGAGATTGTATAAAATAATCATAATTTATTTTATTAAACAGATCATGAAAGAAAGATGGATAATCATACAATGTCTCTGCGGTCGAAATAGTGATTTAGATTTACGGCAAAAAATGCCTGATTTGGTACTTTTCGACCTCAAGGATCGAATGCATAAGTACTTGATAGATATCATTCAATATGGATGAAAATTTTCTATGTACGCATAGTACGTAGATGAAAATTTGAGATATTTGTGATGCAATTATTTTAATTATTTTAATCTTAAAAAAATTGTCAAATACGATTGTCAATGATGTACACATAGTACGTTAAATTATTTAAAGATGAAAATAAAATTCTTATTTGTGATATTTGTGATGCAATTATTTTGATCTAAAAAAAATTTGTCAAATACTAAATTAAATGTTCCAAAAACATCATTATTAATTAATTATTCTATACTAATATAATATAATCTTGTTGAGAATGGTAACCCATTTCTATTAACGTTTGTTCGACGGTCATCATCATTTCTGTTGGACCACACACTACAATCTTAGATTGTAACTTTTTTACGTATTCTTTAGGAATAGTTGGAATAGTTATAGATATTTTTTCACCATGTTTGTTTTGTTGATAATTTAATGGACGATATTGGGAAATAGGTGTTGATCGTACATTTTGATGAATTTCAGTTGGACTTTCATATATTGAATCATCAATTATTTCAATATAATTTTGTTGTGATAATGATGATGATGGTGGTTGTGATGAATTTATTTGAGATGAATTAGATGAATTGATATTGATATTGTCAATTTTTGTTGTAGGTCTAGGTATATCGTATTCTTTATCATGTGATGTAGTTGATGTAGTTGTAGTAACTTTAAGCCAATTTTTTAATATAGATGGCGTGATCGTTCCTTCTAAATCCGTCCAATTTTTAGGAGGTTCCAAGAGAATAAAATTAACCGTAAGCATTCCTCTACTTAATAATGCGTACTCTTCTAATCTTATACCATCAATAATATCTTCGATACGTTTATTACCAAATAACAAATACATATTAATTTTTCTATCCCTTTGTCCATAATCACGACTTTTACTAATATGTATAATATGATATTTAATCAACTACAAAATATTAATAAATAAGTAACTAAATATACATGTGTATGTAATATAATTTAAAAAGTTTCAAATATACCTGTAACATTGGTGTTATGCCAGTTCCCCAACAAATCATAAATAATTCTTCCCAACATCCATCCGAACTATTTGGGTTAAGTAAAGAACTTTTTGTTGTAAATGATATTAGAGAAGTTGGGGAGGAGAGTACAGACGAACCTCTCTTTCTTAATATTGGTGTACTCAATTTTTCTCCTGGATTTGAAGCGCTTATAAGTTCAATTCTATCTGAAATATCAAATGGTCCACGAACTTGAATATCAAATCCTATTAATTGTTCGTTCTATTTAAAAAAAAAATAAAAATAAATTAATAATTTTTAACCACATTATCCACATTATGTTTAAAAATTTACCAAATGTGTAGACATTAATCCATTAGGATAAACTTTAACGTATATTGAGAATGATTTTGTCATTTTCCCTTCAATAGGAGTATAACCTCTAATAACAATTTGTCCTTTAATACGAGATTTTACTTCAATATAATGTCCAGGTAAAAATCTTTCATCCCATACATCATCATCATGAACCTTAGTAAAAGTAAATTTAATTACGGGACAACTTTTACTTGAATTAATAGCTGATTTACTAGTTAATTTATATCTTCTAAATTTGATTCTTTGAGTAAATTCATTATGAATCATAATAATATTTTTATTTTCACCATTAATATTTTTTGATTCAAATGATAATGAATTTTCTATTTGATCCTTAAAAAGAAAATTTTCATTCATTTTACCTATAACTAAATCTAACATCTTTTTTGTTGCGTATATACTATGTGAATGAATAGTTAATGGTGATTTTGAAAAATATTTTAAATTAATCTTATCAATTACTTTGGCAGCATTTATACTACACTTTTTTAATTTTTTGGTTGTATTTTCTGTTGTTGATATTTCCGTTAAAACATTATCATATTTTCCTATAATTGATGATATGTTATCTGTATTATAATTTGATAACAAATGTGAATCCGATTCTACTATATTCATTACATTATTTTTATTATTTTTACAATAAAAATCTAAAAAGAAGAAAAAAAAAAAAAAGAAATTAAAATAAAAAATTTTTTTTAAGAATCGTAATAAATATATGTGTAATACCATTGGTAATATCAGTTCCAATAGCTTTCTCAAGAATTTTCGCTCCACCTGGATGAACTTTAATCCATTTTCTAACATCAATTACTAATCTATCGCATACAACCAAGGACGCCTACGGAAAAAAAAAAAAATTTTTTTAAAAAAAAAATTTTCAAATTTAGTAAACTAGATCAAAACTACTCACACCACGTTGAACTCGTTCGTTCACTTCCTCCCAAGTAAATTTTGGTAATTTATTATAAATTTCATCACTAATATAATTCAATAATATGATTTTCTTTCCTCCTATTTCAGTCCTTTTTTCTTCATTAAATTCTAATCTATCAATTGCTCCTTTTCTCCATCGATATTCACCAATAGAAAATACAATGATTAACAAGAATGTCCATGTAAAATAGATTATAATCCAAATTCTTGATTCGCTAAAATTAATTATTAATTAGTATTATTTTTCTTTTTTTTTTTCAAAGTAAAACAAATACTAACTATACGATTTTGTAAAAGTATCTATCCCTTTATTAAATAAATTAAAAATTAGAACACGCACGCACAAGTGGAAAAAAAATGACAAAAAGATTATTGTCCTTACCAAGATATATGTTAACCCTAAAATGAATAAAAATCATGTCAATAAACAATTTATATTGTATAATAATTAAAATTATAAACTTAATAATTAAATTCACCAAGAAGCCAAAAGTAAAATAGCTCCAAAACATTTATGAGCTCTCTTGAAAAATCTTGGATATCCTTGGTTAACCGAAACAATGGTACCTTGCCCCCATGTAGCTGTTAATCCCAAACCTAATTGGAAAAATACCATGAAATAAACAATTAACCCCAACCTATATTTTAAGGAAAAAAAAAATATTAATAAACATTTATCATAAAATAAGCATAATTTGTTAAATAATACCATGCGTGTGGAGATCTGGTATTCGTCATAGTAGCTATTGCTGCTGCACCGAATGTGGATACCGAAACACGAACGATGAATCTTCAGGTAATTATCGGTGTGTTTGAAAAATCGAACGATAAAAATTGATGTTGGGAATAACACACTAATAAAATTTTTAACGTTAAAATAAAATAATTAATTGATATTGTACAGTATTGTATTTATTGTACGTACCACTATGCTAAAAACATTCCTAATCCATGAAAAAAGCGCGTATTTTGTAATCCAGATGATGCAGATATTTCATTTGTATAGAAGTTAATAAGGATCATTTGACGATTATGCTCATGATAACCAAATGCGCTACACATTGGATTATACGCCATAATATCTGTAAAAGTTAAATTTTGATTAAAAGCTTGAGATTAAGTTGAAAAAAATATGTTTCGACCAAGATTAAAGTAAAGTCTCCTATTTTCTGGATATTACATACATTTCATTTGTTCACGTCGAATTTTTTTACGATTTGGTGGTTCCAAAAGTCTACTAAATATAACTGTTGCTTTACCATCAGGTGTAACAACGGTCCCGTTTTTAATTTCAAGGCCTTCTAGACCTTGTTTCGCAGGCGGATGATATCCTTCTTTAGCAGCGACATAATTTGATAGATCTATATTCTGATTTTTGACCTATAAGAAAAAGATAAAATAATAATTTTCAGTTTTAATGTAATAAATAAGCTAAATAATATTAAACGATCCTTACAATTCCTACAATAAATTCTGCATCTTTCATACCATTGTCTGATGGATCAAATCCCTTAATATAAAAATTTATTCAAAATGTTAAATATATACATATGATCGCGTTAGTATTGTACGTTTGTGCATACCATTCTAAACCAGCCTTCGCCTCCAGCGGTTTGAAACTCAATTTTAAAATGAATACGAGTGTTATCCAATCGATATCTAATAGTATAAAGAGCCCAAGGATCAATTTTAGTTATATATTCTTTGTCATCCTCGCTAACTAATTCATTATTCGATTGAACCATCCAAAGATTTCTAATAAATTGAGAACTATTATCATCAATTTTAAGATTACGAACTATAATATCATGAAAGTTGTATCTCTTAAAATTGATCTTTCGCTTTCATTAAACATTTCAGGTGATTCCCACCAAAATCTATCAGTTTCTCGAATACGATTAAACTACAAAAAAAAATTTTTTTGGAAAAAATTTTTTAATTAATTAATTTTAATATTCATATTAATTACCTGTGTCACTATGCTCTTATTTAATAGCTCTCCAAAATTCGAACCTTCTAAATGATTTTCACATAAAGCTCCAACAAATGATTCTGCTGTATCAGGACCATTTGGGTATAACAATTGTAATTTATTTTGAAGATACTCATTACTTGTTACTTCGCTCCACGTATTTTTTCTGGATAATCCATAAGCTTCTCGAACCGTGTTATACAATGCAATGCCTAAAAAATGATATATTAAATATCAAATTTTTTTTTAATTTCAAATAAAAAAAAATTCCATAATATACAGTACCTCTATCCCTGGACCTTAAAATATCAAATGCGGGTAAATCGTAAACGTTAAGTTCTATACTTATAAAATTCCTTATCTTTATGAAATAAAAAATTAAATTAATCCTTTATTTTTTTAAAAATGCGTATTTTCTAAAAAAAAAAGGAATACATGTAATTCATACAGAATCGCTGAAAAAAATGTCAATCTCCTCTTGTCTCTGTAAAGCCATTGAACGTAAAACACTATTTAAGCCAAAAGTTTCTAAAGACTTTGATTTCTTATTTGACTCAAATTCAGATCAACAACCGTGTCACCAAATTTATCTTGAATTCTATACGTGTCACTAAAAAAAAATATAACAAAACCATATAACCACATGCTAAAAAAAAAAAAACAATCTATTTAAACACTTAACCTTAATTCTGATTGACCATATCTGAACGTAACTGTGGAAAAAAAAGTATCAATGCCAGGAATTATATCTGGTTTATATCCTTCATAAGGTGGAAGAGGACGTCCAGTAATAACAGCAATATATTCTTCAGAAACAGTCTTTTGGTATAACGCAATGGTCCATCGTCTAGCTTCTTCAAAATATCGTTGATCAGTCCAAGAGTTACCATATACTTTAAATAATTCATCACATTGATGATTATGTTCACGAATCCACACAGTATTAATTGCAAAAGTGAATAAAGTCAAAGCCCGTTTTGTAGATGTTCCAAATTTATACGCTCCATCAGCATCTTTTGATGGATATTTTCCATTATTACTTGTTAACAATCTACAACTAGTTCCATTACGTAAATTTGCAAGTTGATCGTCAGATAAACCATAAATCATATTTAAATCAAGAAACGGGGTTACAACATCAACTCCATTACGTACAGAATTTAATGTATCTGTAGTATCTAAGGTATTGGGTCCAGTTATGTTAAACGGAAGCGACTTTGTGATTGGGATTGTATTAGGCGAATTATAATTTGCGTCATCAGCGGGTATATATAACGGGGTTGAGGGAATTTCATTTCTTGATGCGCTGATATCAAATGAAATATATTGTCCAAACCATGTCGACATATGACTAATTTTTCGTTTTGATCGAAGTTCCGATTTTCGTTCTATATCTAAAGGACTCAGATTATACGTAAATTGATTGAAGATACAACGTGGAGAAGGATAGGTTCCTTTTGGCAAAGGATCTATACATTTGATCATCGAGCTATCAGGTGATTTTAACATTTTCCCCTTGCCATTCGGATAAAATGGATCCGGGGGAAACTCTCTTAGATAAGGTTGTGCAGGTTTTCCTTTATCAGGAAAAAGAAGATTATTACCACTTCCATCAAGTGAGCGACTTTCAACCGTTTTGATTGATAAATAAAATATGAAGAGAATAAGATATGAGCCGAAAGTGATATACATAACTTTAAAAAGAACGAGAGAAATTTTCTTTCAAAGTTTCCAATATAAGGAGTTGAAAGAAATTATCAATTTAATGAATCCGGTATAAATAATTCCCATTGGATAAGATCATTATTATTAAATATTTGTTTTTGGCAAATGTGAAAACTCACGTAATTTTCCGCGATGATTAAAAACAGTATGCCATTTAAGAAATTTACCCAAAAATAGAATTATAGTCTATCCAATAAAAATTGTTCTGTTTTTTGATTTTCAATTGTATTTAATTGTATTTAATGGTTGGTTTAAAGTTTAAACTCAAAAAATTGAATCGTCAGGAGGTTTCGAAGTAAATTACTCATTAAATGCTGGGCTCGTGGACAAAAAATGCATATGTCCATTACTACTTTCTGATTATATTGCGAATAAACCTCTTAAAGTTTGTTGATCAAGGATCATCTCTTCAAGAGCTGTCATCAGTAATTAGAATTCCTCCCCAAAATAAGAAAGAACCTTATTATGATTAATAAATTTATGACGTTTGCTTCAAAAAAAGTAGGGGTGCCTTAATTACAACAAGTTGTAAACCGGAAAATTTCTCACACGTTTGCGTCACTATTAGATTTATTAACCAAAGATTCTTTTTTAAAAAATTCTTTTCGTAACAAAAAAGCCAGTTGGCTGAAAAAAAATAATTTCAGTTCCAAATGGAGACTAAACACCGGTGGGAAAATTAATAAATGATCGACAAATATGTTAGCCTGGAACATAATAGTGATTTTCAATGATATTTTCAATGTATGTGGCTTTATCAAATATCATCATGTGAAAGTATTTAAAAAAAGCAATATACTTTATATGGATAATTCATACATATTTATACATATTATTAATTCACTTTAATTCACCACGGATAGTAGACTTATAAACAATCATTTTAACATAGTTTTTTGTTATGAAGAAAAAAAAAATTTGTGTTTTTTTGCATTTTTTGTAAAATGATCTAATAATTTTAATAATTTTTAACTATCAAACTAAAATATTATTTGAAAAGGATTCATTGTAGATTGTAGATATATTATTTCATATTTGATAAGGCATAAGTTTGTATCGAATTTATAATCGTGAATTTTTTTTCAAAGTTTTCCGAATCACTGGTGATGATATTTACCGTAGATCAAGATCAACATTTACTTTAACTCTAAAAGTAAAGGCCTAGACCGGTCCATATTATTTGTCACATGATGAGAATGACAATTTGACGGGAAAATTTATCGAAAAATACATGGTACTTCACATGTATCGTATTGTTGTAACTATTGTATGAAATGTGTATGATCCAAAGTCCGAAACTACGAATCTGCTCGTGAGAAAATTTTATTATAAGAGGTAAGCAAAAAATATTATAATTCGTACGGTTTTCCAAAATAAGAAAAATCATATTTTCATTATACCTTTAAATTTAAAACATATATATTTCCCGATTTTTGACAAAAATGTAGTCATCTTAATGTTTCTTAGTATAATGTCTGACATATTATTAATGTTATTTTTAGTCATTGATAATGAATTTCCAAACAATATATATCTATAAATGCTCCACCTGTCATTCTTTTTCCAAACTTAGTTATCTTACATCAATACTCGCAATATCAGCGGGTAATTTTTTGATCGATCAAATACCGAAATTCCGTTAATTATGATGATCAAGGTTTAAATTGACGGTTTATTAATACTGTGAGTCTGTGACTTCCAAACCTAGCTAGGTTAGTGAATTAGTATGGTCTTGTGATCGAAATAGTTTCAAGATTTACCTAATATGCTATTATAATTAAAAACTCATAACTAGTTTTAGTAACTTCAAATTCCTATGGACATACAGTTTTAAGAGTAATATTAGTTGAGAAAGTTATTAAAACCTTGTAATTATAAGAAATCATGTCCTAAAATAACGTGAAATCAAATAATTATTAGTGAAATGCCCTTCTGGCTCTCTTATAAGGTTTTACAAACGCCTTAGTTGATTTTTAGGCATGAAATTTTCAAATTAATGGTTATCTTCGCCTCTGATTTTGTAATTTCGTGCGACTGATCACTGATGTATCGCTAATGTATTACTGTAACTTTCTCCAGAAAAAAAAATAATAAATAAATAAATAAAAAGACATTGAAACTATAACATTAAATTTCATTTCAATTACCTTTAACTTATCTAAGTCAGCTGGATCGCCATTCAAAGAATTCGATCAAGAAAACATACTTATTAAAAATAATACAGTTGAACATGGTATAACATGGTATATTATAAATTACAACATTCACCGAATAGTTGTTACATTATCAAATGTAAAAGTAACGTCAAAATTAATTATCTCAATATACTCAAGTTGCTTGAGTATATAAACTAAAAAATGGCAACTAAATTATTGTAAGTATAAAAAATATAAAACATGAGAAATAGTTCTTACATTTTTTTTTTACGCATTGTCAAATTTTGCTCGTCGTGATATAAAAATTGCAGATATGCTTCGTTCCCTTTGAGCGAGTATAAATATTGCAAGTATAAAAAATATAAAACATGAGAAAAAGTTCTTACACTTTTTTTTTTACGCATTGTCAAACAATAAATTTTGCTCGTCGCGATATAAAAATTGCAGATATGCTTCGTTCCCTTTGAGCGAGTATAAATATTGCAATTATAAAAAATATAAAACATGAGAAAAATTTCTTACACTTTTTTTTTTTACGCATTGTCAAACAATAGATTTTGCTCGTCGCGATATAAAAAAATTACAGATACTGACTTCGTTAACGTGGTTAATATAATTAGCGTGACAACGCAAAAATTTCGTAGACGCAATATTGTTACCCTTCCGCAAGTAAAACATAATATACAAAAGTACATCATAAAAAAGTACATAATT
This sequence comes from Oehlia diaphana, assembly GCA_003833135.1. Taxonomy (NCBI): domain Eukaryota; kingdom Fungi; phylum Glomeromycota; class Glomeromycetes; order Glomerales; family Glomeraceae; genus Oehlia; species Oehlia diaphana. The sequence goes on from QZLH01000042.1 coordinate 107,645, forward strand.
TTAAAGGTAGCCATAAATATTCTTTGAAGCGCGCTAGAAAAAAGTCAAAATATTTTCTAATGACCGATATTTAAAAGAAGTGAGATGTCTAGGTGTAATGCCTTAATGGTGTTTTTAATAAAAAAAAAAAATTGTCATCCAATTTTTTTTTTAAAAAAAAAAAAAAAAAAAAAAAAAATGCGTATTTTT
>QZLH01000042.1:113158-157234 GCA_003833135.1 Oehlia diaphana
TTATAAATATTTTTTTTTTCTATTATTTCTATTTTCATATTTTTTTTTTTCTTTTCTTTTTTTTTTTTATAAAAAACCAAAAAAAAAAATTTTTTTTTTTTTTTTATTTTTCAAAAAGAAAACAAACATCTAAAAAAAAAAAAGTGAAGATATATATAAATACATTTTAAATACATTTTATTTTATATACACATTTTTTTTTTTTCTTCTACAAAAATTATAAAAAAAATAAACATGACCCGCACAATGACTTCTCAAAATAGTAACAAATATTTTGAAAAAATAAGAGGATCTAATTGCTCTCGAGTTCAAAGAATTAAATTAACCAAATCTTTTCATACTTCACCTTCACCTTACGAAAGAATTATTAAACCAAATAATAATATTATTAATAATAGTAATAATAATAATAATAATGATGATGATCATTCAAAAGATTGTAATAGTTGTAATGATTCTGGTAATTGTATGAAATTACTTACTGAACGTTTGGCTAGAATTGAAGATTTGGTTAATAATCTTTATAAATTAACTCAAGGTTTAAAAAATTCTAAAAAGGTATTTTTTATTTTAATCATTTTTCTTATTCTTTTTTTTTTTTTTTTATTATTAAAATTTTTCTTTAGATTTAATGCTTTTTGCGTCCCTTTTTTTCCTTCCCTTCTCTTAGAATCCTATATATAGTGATATTAATACTTCAAAACAAAAAGTTCGAATGTTTCGTAATATCGATTTATCTACTTGTAAATTGGATGACCTACAAAAACTTGTAATTTTTACTACGAATGCCATGAATTTCCCTTCATCTCAAGATTCTATTTCACCAAAATTTATTCTTAATAACGAAAAGAATCTTGATGAAGATTATTTAAAGAAAAAATATTTTGCTGCAAACTGGAAGGAAGAAAAGTTAAAATGCTCTGCAGCCCTTGATTTAAAGCCTTCGTCATCACCGGATACTTTAATAAATCACGTGCCGACGGGGCGAGATCAAGAAGTTGCTCACTAAAGATAATTTTTTAAAAAGAAAGCGTAACGGAAAATTTAAACAACAATCATAATAAACACAATTTTAAGATTCGCATTTTTTATTTAAAATTCTTTACAAAAAAAAAAAAAAATTTTTCGGTGTCAGGTAACAACACCTCTTAAGATTTATTTATATATATATACATATTATTTAGAGGTCAAAAAACTTTGTATTATGAATCCTATAAATATTATCAAATATTATCAAATATTATCCCCCTAACCAACCCCAAAAATCTCAAAAATCCCCAAAAATCCCAAAAAATCCCAAAAATACAAAATTCACATAAAAAAAGTACTTTCTTTAATTTTTAATTTAGTAAATTTAATAAATTCTATATAATCCTCCCCCTTTTTAATTTATGCATGTTACATTTGTAGAAAAATTTATCACAAAAATTCATCCGTTCGCTTTTTTTTTTGTAGGTTTCCAATTTATGAATTCATTTTATCAATTTTCTTTATAAATATTTTTTTTTTCTATTATTTCTATTTTCATATTTTTCTTTTTCTTTTCTTTTTTTTTTTTGTTAAATATATATTTTCTCTTCTACTCGTCATGTGAAAAATTTTATAATAAAAAATGATTAAAAAATTTTATACTATCAAATAATGTATTATTATTATAATTGAATTTATAATTTATTCTGATACGCTCTAATTAATCACCTGAATCTCATGGAATTTATATAGGTTTACTTCAATACTACATCGCAAATATATTTAGCATATTTGAGTATTTAGCATATTTGGGTATTTAGCATATTTGGGTATTTAGAATATTTGGGTATTTGGCTCATAATTTCTGACCCAAATTACAAAAAATCACAAATTTTAAATTACAAATTACAGGTAAACACGATATAATCCAATTTTTTTTTTTTTTAAAAAAAAAAAAGAAAGAAAGAAAATTTTCAAAGGGCGATTTTACATATATTTATTTCGATTCGTTTAATGAATTTTTTTTATCAAAGGGCGATTTTATATATATTTACTTCGATGCGTTCAATGAATTTTTTTATCAAAGGGTAATTTTACATAAGTATCCGGATTTTTTTTTTATAAAAAGAAACTAATGAATTTCGAATCTTCCATAGCAGGCATATATTTCAACGCACTTGTCACGAGACGAATTCTATATAATTTTCTATTTCCGTATATTCCGCACATTTTTCGTTATCCTCATAAATTTTCTGCGGATTTTTCAAGGGAAATCATTTATCCGAAAATCTAGACATTAGACATTATGGGCAAATGGTCCGCTTTTTTTCATTGTGACCGTAACAGTGAATGTAACAGTGACCGGTTAGGTGAATCTCAAAAATGAACGAAATTCTTAATTAATTTCATTCATGAAAATTAGAAATCCCTTAATAATATTCACAAGGAACCAAAACAGATTTTTTACACAAGAATAAAAGCTCATATGACTCTTTTCTGTTATCATCGGGTTTTAATGATAACTTTATAAAGAACAATGGGCTTGATTATATTCGGTTGATTATATTGGCTTAATAAAGTTTAGTTGATTAACAAAGAAAGAATGAAACTTTGTACTTTTTTCAAAGGGATCGTCATTCGCCTTAGGAGATTGGTCTCCGACAATCAAATAATTAACAGTTAAGTCCTTTCATTTATTCATTCTTATATGGAAAAGAACAAACTTTTTTTATTATCATTCAATTTTACTAATAAAAGTATTTCATTAACTGATAAAAAAGAGTTTTATTATTTTTTATTGATTTAAAAAAAAGAAAACAAGTTTTTTTAAACCTTTTATGAATGGAAAAATTCTTATCGCATATTACTATGAAAGTATAACGTTTCACTAATAAATTTTTATAATCGGATTTATTTTCCGGGTCGGGTTGTCAAGTTAAAAATTGAAATTTTTTTTGTGTACTTTAATGACAAATCATTTTAATGAAAAAAAGCCACTTATAAAAAGGGTCCAATACAGTTTTTTTTTTTTTTTTTTTACTTTTTTTTTAAAAAATTTTTCTTTCATAAGAATATTTCTTGGTTTTTTCCTTTGTCATTCTATTGTCAAAGGAATTTTCCAAGAAATTTCTTTTAAATCCACCTCATATTTTTCCAATTTTTGTCAAACCCAATAATTTTTGTCAAACTATATAATTTTGTCAAACTTTATAATTTTGTCAAACTTTATTACAATGACGAGTAATCTTCCTATTGATCGTATAATTTTAAATGTCGGTGGTGTTAAGGTAACTAATTGAATCAGTTTTTACTATTTACAGTACTTTACATGATAAATATAACTATTTACTTACAATATGTTATAATATAGTATGAGACGCATCGTGATACTCTCTTATCACGGCCGGAATCTTTTCTTGGTACGATGTTGAAGGATGAGAATTTATCAATGTTAAAATTGGAAAATGGAAATGAGTTGTTCCTTGATAGAAATGGACGTGCTTTTCATTATATTCTTGAATATTATCGTACAGGAAAATTTCTTTGGCGCGATTATGCACATTATGAACAAACTCCAGAGGATATATCAAGGGGTTGTTGTGCAAGTATGATTACTAAAAAAGAAATTGAATCGGAAATCGATTTTTTTCAATTAAAAATTGATTTACCATCACCTCCGATTATCGAAAAACCTGATCCATACGTCGAAATGTTGAACAAATTTATCGAAGTTATGGAATCTTTTATTTTAACTGCAAAAGGAATTTATATTCATAAGATTAATATAACATTTCCTTGTCATCATAGGGAAAGTTTTTTCCTTCAACCAAAAATTAAGATGTTAGAAGAAATTATACAACCTTTTTCTGATTGTGGATTTCATATATTACAAAAATATGGTAAAAAGATTGGAATTTACTTAGAAGAAAATGATAATAAGTTAAAATGGGAATGTAATATCGATGCCGCAGGTTGGCTTGAAGCAAAATGTATCATTAAAATTGAAATTGAAGAGTTTAATGAATCTTCCGAACCTTTTATTGTTGATAATTCAATTCTTGGAAATTCCAAAAAATTGAAAGAAATAACTCAGTAAACTTAGTAAAATCAGTAAGAATTTTTTTTTTTTTGTATGTTTTAAAAAAAACAATTTTTTTTTTTTTTTTCAAATGTAAATTATTTCATTATCATTATGTATTTTAAAAAAGGACATTTTATTAAGTTCAAATAAATTAAGCGCATATTATTATTTGTTATTAAACTTATTAAACAAAATTGATTGATTACCTAATCAATGAAATCAGCGCTGTGTCACATTAATTTCAATTATAATGTTACATTTTTCATGTTGTGTTTAGTCTTTATCGGGAAAAAGCTATGGTTAACTTAGTTTTCTCCTTGGTTTATTTTTTCCTCATATTTGTTATATTATTATAATAATTCCATTTATGGGAAGTCAAATAACATTCATTTACTAAATGATTAATTGAATTGTATTATGCATGTTCACACATATGTTTGTTTTTCTATAAATCCGGTAGTCGTTTGATACGATTTAAATATAAATTATGATATGATTGGCCTAAAATATTATGATTTCGTTATTCTCCCCTCCTGAAAACCTTTACCATAAAGTGCTTGAACTTTTGAAATTTTTTTGAAACAAACTAGGTAATCGAACAGATCAAAATTCAAATGGCTTCTCGAAAGTTGTAACAATTTTTTGTCCAAAATCCAAGAACTTTCTAATTGATTGTTATGTCATAATTATTACGATACTATTAAGTTGAAAATGAAGTTACGATCAAGCACTTGAATAAAAAATATGTGAATCGGTTTAAATCTAGCCGATGTCATAATGTCATAATTCTGGCCGGTATTATGAATTTGGCCAAAGTTACCGTCGATCATAATAACAGTCGAAAATTTTATCGTACTTTTTTTAAACCTAATAAATTACTATAATTCATTTACAAGAATTGTTAATTAAAATATGACATTGAATGCTATTAGATCACTAGAACTTAGTGTATCATTTAATGTACGGTACTTTTTTAATTGCATATTTCCAAAGAGCGATGAAATTTTCTTGCAGCACTTTAATACATTTTGAAAATGGAATCAATTTTTGTGGTTTCCAATATTATTAATATTATTTTAAAAAAATCTTTTGTTTTTAATGACGCCAGTTTTATTTGAATGTATTTGCAACGACGGCAGCACTACTGCACTAGCAGCTGTAGATTTAAAATTTATGCGGACAATAATTAATATAATTTATTATTATTCGAAATATCGTATATCACCAATATCATTTCCTTTCTTTGTTATTGAAAACAATAATATAAAGATAAATAAACTATGATGTTAACAAAAGCACTAAATCTTCAACAAAAAATCCTTAACGTAAAATACTGAAGACTTTGCTTTTGTTGGTACTTTTTGTTTATTTTTTCTTTGTACGTATTTTACGCAGAAAATGCTAAAGAAAGAAAATAATTTATGGCGCTCCTTAACGCAATACATTAACTTCTGTATATTTTCGTATAAATTTATAACTTCCAAGAAACACCCTTTGCTTAGTCATTTCTTGTAGCGTTGGCGACCATGTATACAGAAGCACTAGTACTGATACGGTCAGCATATTTACTTCTCTGACTAATACCCAATACGAGATCCGTACAAAACCCGACTAATACGACCAAAGGTAGGTCATATTTTGATTATATTATTAAACAAGACTAGGACTTGTGTCTTGGATAGATAGATAATCGGAGACCTGAAGCTGGTGGAGCAGTATTTCGAATGAGAAATTTCTTTCGGTTATAAGAGACTCTAAATCGTCAAAAACTTGTTCGTGTCGTGGGTATTGTTATTTTTGATAACCGATATTCTTATGACATTGAAGTCAATATCAATAGAATTAATTTAATTAATTCCTAATGGTCATGGCAGTATTCCTAATGATCGAATAATAACTGCTCACTTGATTGTTATGAGTATCCGGACTTTTCACCGAAGTCCATTCACCGAAACCCATTTCGCCGAAGCAATTTCGCCAAAAGGATGTTTCACCGAAGTGCCATTTTACTGAAATGCCATTTCCCCGAATGGACATTTTTACCGAATGGCCTTTTACGAAGGACATTTCGCTAGAAGCTATTTCGGCGAAGGGACATTACGCCGAAGATATGAAATTTTTCAATTTTCTCTTTCTTTTTTATAAGACAATCGAATTATTTGCACATTACAAGTTACATTGTTTATTTTATTTATTTTATTTTAATTCAGTAAAGGAAAATTAATTTTTTCATAGTACTCGCCAATTTTCCGAAACATTTTTATTTTCTTGTATTGATTAAGGAATTATGTTAATCAATAATATTTTCAGCGAAATGTCTTTCGACAAAATGAACGATTCGGGGAAAAGGATTTGACGAAATGTTTATTCGACAAAACGCCCATTCGACGAAATATCCCTTCGGCGAAAATTCCCTCATGCGAAATGGCCTCGGCGAAATGGTTTCGGCGAAATAAACTTCGGCGAAGCATACTGTAACCTTTGTTATGTAATGTTACTATACTATATATTGAGATAAAAAAAGACAAATTGTATTACATAGGTAATAGGCATCACTCGTGTAAGTGAATAACGCATATACCAAGCACGCAGGGAGTGACCATTAAATAGAAACTTATTCATGTCCATCAAATGATAACGTTCTCTCAAAAATGATAACAGAAGGCTTTCTTGGACGTACAGTATCTCCAGCTCGTGAAGGAGTTTAGGAATACTTTAGGAAACTCAGAAACGCCATAAAATAATCAGGAGTCGGCGAAGCTTTCTTTGCAAGCCAAAGAGAGATGCCAAGATAGAGAATTACCTTGATAAATGGATGTAGTCATTTAAAAATCCGGTAGATTATCCGCCCGAAACGATAATTTTGATGCAAGACGATGTGGCTAAAAACCCATAAATGTTCCCTTGTCTTCAACAAAAAAATATTCTTTGCGTGACGCAACCAAAAGTTAAATTTTTAAAAAGTTTCAAAATGGGTTAAAAAATCTTGCTATGGATAGACACGTTCTAGTAGAAAAGGATTTATGATGCAGTGCAGAGATAATGTGAAGCGACGTTAGACATAGAAGAAGGATCTCTAATGCTGGTAGGGGTTTCATTCAGATATCTCGTAGTCCACCTGCAGGGTTCACAGTTTAAGGGTGCACAATGAACTAACATTTTTTTTTTAATTATGTAGTTACTGTAGTGTCTGTCCACGAACAATGCGAAATCATTTTTAAAATGTTGTTTGCACCTCACCGCCATCAACTCTTCACCACCACTTCCGCCTCTTCTACCACCTTCACCATTGCCTCTACCACTGACTCCATCACCGCCTTCATTTCACGGAAGAGTAAAGACTACTATAAATCAATAATAAATAAAATGTTTGCTGTATTAACGTTTGGGAAAACAAACCTTCCTTTATTATTATTACTTTAAAATCATTAACGGGACTTTCTAAAAGAATTCTAGATAAAGAATATTATTAGTTGTACAAAAGTTAAAGATTGAGCTCCCTATTCTAGTTAAAAATAAACTCCTTTTTGTAATTACCTAAGACCAGATCATTTTAAGACAAGATGCACCGAAAAAATGAAAAATGAAAAAAGAACGTGCATTATCTTTCTTTATCGATACAAAAAATTGGATATTGCTAATATCATAATGTTCATCACATTCTTACATTTCCCAAAGTCGTTTTATTATTATTAATAACGCTAATTTATTTTGTTAAAAAAAAATATTAAAGAAACGAAACGTCAAATGAAGTCAATAATTTCAAATTTCCAAATATCGATTTAAAAAATAAAAATTGCATAGAAATCGGCTATTTCAACCACGTGTCCAAAGCAAAGTCATCTGATTTCGTAGACATAAGGCTTAACTTTTGAGGAGTTTCGAGTTTCGACAACTTGTAGAATTTCGGCAGACTATGATAAAATTCTCGGTAACCTGTATTTTAATATATGGCCGAAACTTTAAATTCCTGAAATTATTGCGGTTTTGGCCGAAACTTTCTGAAGTCTGCTAAAAATTGCTAAGATCTGTCATAAATTATCCAAGGTTTAAAATAAATTTATTGCAAGATCTACAAGCAGCTTTGCTTTTGGAGCCGAAATGCGGCTAAAATTGAAAAACATTTCGGTAACATGTATAATAAAAATCATCTAATATTTAGGCCCTTATACTGTACATATATTGATTTCAACTTTGGCTAGGACGTGATTAAATTGTCACTTATTTAATATTTTAAGTAGACAAAATTACTTATGTAATAATGTAGAAAATTCTTTAAGATTGTATTAATTTAGCTTTCGCATATTTAAGTAGAAATTTTTAGAATATAACATAATTTCTAAAAAGTCTAACCTAATTAATATTGTGGCGCAGTCAATTCGCGTTACGCATAACAAATATACTTTTTCTTTGGTAAAGTATATTTATAATAAGTGCCGAACCTGCCAAGTGCCGATAATCAACTTACAAAATTAATGAATCACCCGGCGTACACAATGTTTAATAAGTTTATACTAAAATTTATAATTATATCATATAATATTTCCTCAAATTCGCTAGTTAGAGAATATTTTCCACAAAAAAAAAAGGAACAAATAAAAACCAGGTCCAAATCACAAAGAAATTTTAACCAAACTTCAGTATCATTAACAATGTAAGACCGTTCCAAATTAATAATTAGTTTAACATCCTTTCTGGCTGAAAAATTTGGAGGGAGGAATAATTTAAACATTAGACATATTTTAGGTAAAATCGGAAACCTTTGGTACAACTCAAGATGTTAAACTTGGAACGGCCTAACAACACAAAAAATTAATAAAAAAAAAACAAGCAACCATATTCCAGATCATAATATTAGAACAGTGTTCGGTAAATGACTTGAAATAACAAATGATTCAAATGACAAATAACAAATGACGGGTCGTTCCCATGACAAATGACCCGAGTCAAGTTGCCCAGCTCTATAATTCTGGCCTACATTATACTTTGTTTATTAAATCATGTGATAAGATGTCAACCAATCAAAAATCAAATGACTGAATTGACTACTGTAAATATGAATAATGACGCAAATCCTTTAAATGGTCAAATGATCAGGTCATTTCCACTATCAGCATTAGAATTTAGAAAGCTTAAAAATAGAGTTTTTATTATAAGGATTTATCCAATTGCCCATTACCCAAAATTATATAAACGTACCGCAATATCATCGTTAATATATTATCATTAAACAAGTGTGAACCGACATATATGCAATGCCTACCCAACAGCAGTATATATGCATTTATATTGATTTGAATCGTACATTATACATATAAAGTGTGTAGTACATTATTAAGTATATTTAAATTATCTACTGATTCCTACAATTTTAATAGCATATCACGTCATGATTTGCCGATCTAAAAAAGTGCCAAAAAAAAGTGTAAAAAAATAATAATTATAAATTTTTTCGGTAGCTTTATTTTATATAAGCCAAAAATTTCTTTAAAAATTGAATATTCACCTAATATTAAAATACTTATATCACCGAATCTTACAACTGAAATAAAGAAGTTTAAAAGGTATTATATTATATTTATATTTCAACGAATAAAATTTAACTTCGTTTCTTGTGCTTCTAATAAAACTCTTTTATTCTATTCTTTCTTTATTATAAAGTAGTAACTATAAGAAATTTAATGAGAATAGAAGAACTCTCGAGTTCACATGGAAGCCAGTACACAAGAGAAATATGCGTTGATTAAAATTTGGGTCATTAAAAGATTAATTTTTTTAGTTAACCACCAAAAGAGACGGAAGTACAACCTTTTTTGCTAATTTGTCATTAAACTAAATGCGTAAAAAGTATTAAAGATCTTAATTTTGCAGGTAGGTTATGCATAATGAAGTAAACTTTGCTACGTACGATTACCAAAAATGACTGTTTATTAACTATTTTGGTAAATTTGTCTGAGTAAGAAGAGGCTATACTACTAAAAATACTTGTACAAACAAATTGTCTTAAAGAAACTTCTTTAATTACAAAAATATTATTTACGTGCTTCTTTATCAGAAATTGTTTATACTAATGAATGAAATTATACTTAATTAACGATCAGATGTCAGACGGCAGGTTCTGATTAACATTATAAATATTAAACAAGATCGAACATGCACGTATGTACAGTATATACTATCCATTGACTTGGCAACGGTCGGTTATGGACTTATGGTCTGTTATCTGTCGGTCATAACCAGTTGATCGACCGACCATTTGACCGACCGTTTGACCGACCGTTTGACCGACCGTTTGACCGACCATTTGAGTGATCAGAGTCATCAGACTAATTATCAAACGGTCGGTTAAACGGTCGACCAGAAGTCTGATATCGGTCACGGTTATGTCCGGTGTAGTCCTAGTGCCCATCATAACGATGTTGCCACCACTAGCTACATAATAGTTCATTATTAAATTCAGTAAAGAAATTATAACAATTCCCGAGTTTCATAATAAAATAAAGTTAATAAAAGAAAAATTCATCCAAATTTCTCAAGTCAATACTTAATTATTAAACTTATTTCCTAATTTTGGAAGTCATAAAAATTATTTGAACTTTCTCACTCACTGTTATGTAGATCATAAGTTATCCACATCATTAGTTACCCGATCCCATCAATAATTAACCAATAAAACCCCAGAATAAATATCAAATAAAATTCTAACGTCATTACGGACGCAGTACATTTAAAACAATATACACTTAAACTAAATATAATTCAGCGCTCAAAAACTAATCATTCACCTGATTTGTTAATTTGAAGAATTAACGAGCTTAATAGGTTACAAAATGATAATGAAAAGTCAAAAATTCGAATATTTTTCATAATTATATTTAGTTAGATATTTAGATATTTGGAACAATGATAATTTATACTAACTAAATTAATTAAAAGTTATTTATTAGAAAATAAAATAATCCGAGTAATAATATTGTACACTATTATATTTCAACTTGAGCTCACAAACCTTAGATACTATATAGTAATTAGTAAATAATCTCCTTCACCATATTAGGTTATAAATTTCATAAGTTATTAAAAATTACTATTATTGATTTTCCACATGCTCATAATTTAACGTTTCGTTTATTTTAAATGATATAATTTTGCGAATACCGAACACTGACTCACTGAGACTCGGTCACTGAGTCCTATAATAATTATAATTCTGGATAAAATTTATAATGTCGGCCAGAATTAAGAATCTTATGACAAAGTCATAAGTCATAAGCGTTGCCAAATGACAAATGACTTGTGACAATCATATGGGTCATATGATGTCATGTAACTGCCCTATGACACCCGAAAATCTGCCCAAAAAATTCCGCACAGGGCCGGCACTATGCAGTAACACGTGAATAAACTGTGACGTAGGATTTTGACTAGTAACCGATCGAAAAAAACAAGTCCCTCAGATGCAAATGTATCGTTCTTATACGATCAGGTGCTATGTTCTTATACGACGTATATGTCACACAATATAGGTCGTATAAGATAGTATGTCGTACACGTATAAGAACGATACATTTGCCCCTCAGATACTTATAGAAAATGGAAACACAGAGGGACGTGACACGTGTGATGAATAAATTTACTATTGCGGAATTTTTTCGGGTGTCACTGGGTTAATGATGTCATGTGCCATACTGCGGCGTTCAGTAATATTTTTCTTGTGTGATTGCGAATCGAGTTAACCCATGCAATTTTCCTTCCATTAATCCTGACGTAACCTCAGTTACCTCACATATTATCCCTTGCTTTTTCCTTTTGTGATTATATAACTCTTTTTTTTTGTAACACTGGTGTTTTTGGTGTTACATATTTATTAAGCTATTTTTCGTAATCAATTTTTTTAATAAAAAAAATGATACTGACGCGACGGCTTTACGGTTTCCGTTTTCCAAGTACAGTCAGACCTCCATAATTGCACACCCTTGGGACCATATGCATAATTTTCAAAATAGTGCATTTAAAGAGGGTGTGCATTTATAGAGGTAAATAATTAGAGATCATATAAGCTTGGGACCGAACCAGAGGGTGCATTTAGAGAGGGTATACATAGTGGGTGTAATTATGGAGAGTGCAATTATAGAGGTCTGACTGTAATGTGATAGCCAGCCAGTTGTAGGAAAAATTTTTTTGAAGGGGATAGTGTCTGAATTTTAAGTATGATATTTGTGCAAACAAATTAAATATAAACAATATCAGCAGAGTCAAGATAAATAAATGTAGAAGAGATTTTCTCGTTCAAAGAAATACCAAAAGACTTTGATTAGATCATCAATGGATTTATCGAAGACGTATTAGCCGTTTGGACGCGAGGATTAAGATCTGGGAAGAGGTTTGAGATACGTGGATGGTGATACTTTCAAAGAGGGTCTAAGGACCGGGATTTCTCGCCCTCGGTTTCTTGGAAATAAAATCTGATTTCAACGTGATTTGAATCTTGCCTGGCGAGATCATCGAGTATTCGGTCATAGAGGGATCTGATATTTGATTGGATTTAATTAGATAGTTTAAATTTTAGTTTTAGCACGTCTTCATTTATTTTTTTCTTTTGCTTTGTTTTTGATTAGATATAGTTTTATTTTTGTTTTATTTTTAGATATTTTTAGTTTAGAATAGACTAGACCTTTTAGATAGAATGTTTTAGTTATAGAGATGCAGTACGTGGGACGTACGTTTCTAGGTATTTCTTAAGAATATATAATCCACTATGCTATAATATTATATATTTAATAAAGAAATGCGATATTAATTCTTAAAAAAAAAAATTTGTTTCATGGCAACTCTGTTAAAATATATTTTGAAAAGTCGTAATCATGATACAAAATGGAGCTCGACAACAGAATCGGGCATATTTTGAGTTAGCTGCGTAATTTGGTTAACATACAAATAAGTTCGCTTTTTAGCGTTTGAGTCGGTTCGTTCTTTCAGTTTGGTACTTTTGGTTCTGAATAGATTCTGATAAATTTTTGATATGAACTGATTCAGTTCTGGGCTGAATTGATCAAGAAATGATTATGGAATTATGGAACCGGACCAGTTTATCCGATTTGAAACAGCTCAAGTCGGTTCGTTCAATAGTATCAGTTACGGACTAAGCGAGTCTTTTACCGTCTTTACATACAAATCCTAGTTAAACTAAAATTATAAATTGAACATTTGGTTCTATCTTAAGTTTTCTTACAATTTGAATATTAACTTAAAAATAAGCGCATTATTTCAAAGTTTTTTCATTTACATCATGAACTTTTAGCAATCTTTCATCTAATTTATATATTATAGAAGTTTACAAGGTGTTATTTTCTTCGTTTCGGTTTTTATTACAAATAATATAAAGATCATCTAAAATAAATTATTTATTTTGCATTTATTTTTTTCGTTTATCTTAAAGTTTGACATTATTGATGAAGTAAATATACTTTCTGTTGTTTTTGGTTTTGTCAAATATACAGTATTATATTTTTTCTTACCTACTTAATTTGTATAATGTCCACTCCACCCAGTATCATATAAATTCCCTATCTTATGTAATATGTATTAAATTCCTTGCTTTTATAATCAACTTATTTTTTTGGCCCGATCAACTGCAAATAAACGATTACCCTTTTTCTTCGGTATAAATCGCTAAATCATACGTTATTCTTTCTATATGTTTCCTTTAGAAGATAAATTATAATTTTTGATCACGTGATTAAAAATTAGTGTATCATTCATTACTTAAAAATAATCGTATGTTACATTATTACGCCATGTTTTCTTTGTAACCAAATTTGGTTTTATTATACTTTTTTTTCATAAAAGTTATTAGTTTCATTCTTTTCGGTTCAAAAATTTTTTATTCAATGGAATTTCTTACAAAAAATTTTCCAAATTTGACCAGTGGGAATGAAATAATTGATAATTTCATTCAAAAAAAGCACTTAAATTACTTAGAAGACAAATATGGCGTAGTATTTGAATGGATACCATACGATAAGTTTATTGAAATTGAAAAGATAGAAGAAAGTGATTTTGCCACAGCAATATGGAAGGATGGTCCATTAAGTTATGATGAACATGTAGAGGAATGGATAAGGACATCATATGAAGAAGTTATATTAAGAATTTTATATGACTCAGAAAATATTACTGATGAATTTATAAATAAGGTATTAAATTTTGTATTTAGTTTGAATATTGGTATAATATTAATTTATTTTTTTATTTGATAGGTTGAATCATATTTATTTTATGAATATTCTAATAAAGTAGATTATGGAATGTCTCAAAATCCAGATACAAGAAATTATATTTTAGTTTTTAGCAATGAATATTTTAATAGTTATTGTCAAAAGTGTGGTAATGAGATTGATGATAAATGGTGTAAATCATGTCATATAAATCATTTAAAAAATAATTTTACAAACTGGACCAGTGGAAATGAAATAATTGATAATTTCATTCAAATGAAGCAATTAAATGTTAAGAAAATAATTGATTTAATATTTGAATGGATACCATACAATGAGTTAATTGAAATTAAAGAAATAGGTAAAAGTGGATTTTCTGTAGCGATTTGGGAGGAAGGTCCACTGCATTATGATGTTGTTGAAAAGAAATGGATGAAAGAATCATATAAAAAAGTTGTATTAAAATATTTATCTAACTTACAAAATATTACTGATGAATTTTTAAATGAGGTACGAATTTCTTTATAAATGTAACTTATTTATTTCTTAGAGGTTGATATTTTTTTTTTATGTTTAAATAGGCTACTTCATCAATTGATAATTATGGAATATCTCAAAATCCAAATACAAGAGATTATATTTTGGTGGTTCATAATAAATACTATAAAAGATATTGTGAAAAATGTGACAAGGAATATATAAATCATAAGTGTTGTGAATCATGCCTAATAAATTATTTAAAAAATAATTTTATAAATTGGACAAGTGGAAATGAAAAAATTGATGATTTCATTCAAAAAAAGCAATTAAAAATTAGTATTGAAAGTTATATCATATTTGAATGGATACCATATAATGAATTTATTGAAATTAAAGAAATAGAAGAGAATTGTTTAACTACTGCAATATGGGGAAAAGGTCCATTAATTTATGATACTCTTAAAAAGGAATGGGTTAAAACATCATATGAAAAAGTTTGTTTAAGATATTTGTATAATTCACAAAATATTACCAATGAATTTATAAATAAGGTATTAAATTATAGTAATTTCTTTAAAATTTACTTTTAGTATTACATTAATTATTTTTATATTTTATTAGGTTGAATCATATTTAACAGATGAAAAATACTATGGAGTATCTCAAAATCCAATTACGAGAGATTATATTTTGGTTTTTAACAATAAATATTTTGACTCTTATTGTGAAATATGTGGTAATAAATATATGAAATATAGTAATCGGTGTAAACCATGCAAAATAAATTATTTAAAAAATAATTTTATAAACTGGACTAGTGGAAATGAAAATATTGATGAATTTATCCAAAAAACGCAATTAAAAATAAATAGCACACGTGAAGATGAAACATTTGAATGGATACCATACAATGAGTTTATTAATATTAATGAAATGAGAGGTGACATTGCTACAGCGATATGGAAGAATGGTCCATTATATTACAGCAGTATAAAAAGGAAATATAAAAGGAAATTAAATAAGAAGGTTTTATTAAAATATTTATACAATTCACAAAATATTAATGATACATTATTAAGTAAGGTATGTAATTCTCTAAAATGTAACTTAATTGTTAATTAATGCTAATATTATAATATTATATTTTAACAGGTTGCAGCTTCAATTATGGAAAGTTATGGAATATCTCAAAATCCAAATACAAAAAATTTAATTTTGGTTCTTCAGCTTGAAAATTATTGTGAAAATTGTGGTAATAAGTACAATAATATTTTTGAAATATTTAATAAGAGCTGTATGTCATGTCAAACAAACCATGAAAATAAAAAAATTAATGATTTGATTCAAGAAATGAGATTGGATCTTGATAACTCAAAATCTAGTACGATTTTTGAATGGATACCATATGATCAATTTGATGACATTAGAGAGATAGGTAAAGGCGGGTTTTCTACAGTATATTCAGCAATATGGAAAGATGGCTTATCATATAACTTAGACGAAGGTCATTATTTTTGGAAAAGAAAACCGAATACGAAAGTTGCTTTAAAATGTTTACATGGATCACAAAATCTTATTAATGAATTTATAGACAAGGTATGGAATTTATAGTATTATAATAACTATATAATAAAGTAATTTATTTAAATATATTTTATTATAGATTAAAACATATCCAAATCGAAAGGTGAATAATATTATTAAATTATATGGAATATCTCAAGATCCAGATACAAAAGACTATATTATAGTTCTTGAATATGCTGAAGGTGGAAATTTCAATAATTATTTAAATAAAAATTATGAAAGGTTTGGCTGGTTTAACGGATTAAAAATGTTAACTAACGTTATTGGATGTCTTAGTAAAATTCATCAAAAACAAATGGTTCATTGTTATTTTCATATGGGAAATATATTATTTATAAATAATGATAATAACTATAATGCATGTATTTCTGATATGGGATTATATATAAAAATTGATGATATTAATGAAACAAATATTTATGGAGTTATACCTTTTGTAGCTCCTGAAGTGTTAAAAGAAAAATCTTATTCTCGAGAAGCAGATATATTTAGTTTTGGTATGATTTTGTATGTTGTAGCAACTGGGAGACGACCTTTTGATAACTGTGCTCATGATGAGGCTTTGGTATTAAATATATACAATGGGATTAGACCTGAAATTAATAATCAAATTGCACCAAAATGTTATATTAATTTAATGAAAAGGTGTTGGGATGGAAATCCAAATAATAGACCAAATTCTATTGAAATAAAAGAAATGATTGAATTATTTTATAATTCATTAGATCAAGAATTTAAGAAAAAGGAACAACAACACTATGAGATTGAAAAACAGTTTAAAGAAACACAAGAATCTAGAAAAGAAAGTCTTTTATCAATTAAAAATGATAAATCAACCACTCATGCACAAGCTATTTATACATCTCGATTACTTAATCCTTTTACAAAAGATATTTCCAGTAGTAGTACTAGAAATTACTGATTTTACGAAGTAAGTGTATTTTTTATTCTGTTATTTTTTTTATTTGTCTCGTCTCTTATTCTTATTTCATATTATAGCTTGTAAATTTCTTGGAAATAATAGGCTAGTCTAAAGTAAAAGGAATGTAAAAACTCTTATATATAATATTTCACAAAATAATTTAAGTGCTATAGGTGTTATATTCTTAGTTTAAAAAGGAAAAAGGAAAAAAATATCAAAATATCGAATTAATAAATAGTTTTTACATCTAGAATTTTTTTTTTTTTTTTAACATTTTTCAAATGTCATTGATTAATTATTTTATGTAAAAATTAGCATTTGTTTAACACTGATTATAGAGTAATATGTAAACATTTTTTTACATAATAAAAGTCAGTTTGTAATTGAACAAAACTTTAAATTTAAAATATACTGATAGTGAGCTTCAGTCCATATTTGGATAAATATTTATTTATAAATATTGAATTTGTTAAATGTATATATTTTATTTTTTTTTTTTATTACAAATGAAAATGATATTTATTATTTCACACATTACTTTTTCTGGGTTTTCATCAAGCATAAATGTGACTTCTGTTACACACTAATAAAACATTCCTTTAGAAAACTATTATTGACAATCAATTATATGTTAATTAGTTTAAAAAAGGTATTAAGTAAAGTAGTACTGTACGGTAATACATATTTGGACGGACGTTAATTCTTTTTTTTCGTACGTACATTTCTAACAGATAAATTTTTTTATACTAGTACGTACGAATGCTTTAAAAATTTTCGTACGACTTTGAATTTTCGTACATGTTTTGTTTTTTAATGAAATACTTTGTTAAAAAAATATAAATATATCAATTATACTCTTTGAAGACAAGCTTATAAATTTCTATTTCTTTAATAATATTCAGCTCTACTATAATAATAAGATTGACTCATAAAGTCATAGTAATTATATAAACCTGTTCAAATTTAGGATTTACTAATTCAATTGGAAAGTCTTTAATATCAGAATATTCATATTTACAATTATTTTTCTTCTTCAAAGCAGTAAAGATTTAAAAGAGATATTTATGACAAATATATAATAAACAAAACGTTAAAATCATTACATTACAAATATATAAATTAATCAGATCAATTATGTTACTCAAATATTATGTAATTGTAACATTTTCATTATCGAAAGTTCTATCACATGATAGCACGAATTATTTTTAATAGTCCGAGTACGGAAAAATTTTAAAATTTTTTTTCGAACATCTGTCCAATTTTGTAGTACCATACAGTACTACTTTACTATATATTCGTTTAAAAATCCTGTTTTCATGGGTATGAAATTAGACATTAATATTAGTACATAAATTTACTAAATAGAATATTAAATTAATAAACATAGAAAACAAATACTCATTTAGGTTAAAGTAAGTTTATGAAATTAAGTCATATGTGTTTATTTTTTATAGTTCCTTTAAAGTTTGTCTTCAATTATTATTTATTTTAATTAATCGAATGCTTGTATTTTTTTAATAATGTGTATAAGCCAAATTAAATTTAAAGGATATACTGTATGTATAAAAAGCTTTGGTTGTCAATATTAAATAGTTTCCATAGCTATTTGTGGTTAGCAGGAGAAAATATGGATAAAATGTGCTAACATGTTACATTCATGAAAAATCAACGCAACAACTTTTTTAATTTCTAGAATTTCAACTTTTGACATAAATTACATTTAACGAACAAAAACTTTGGTTGTGATTTATACCCGAATTAAGTTATCTTGTATAATATAGCTTAACCACGCTTGTACTTAGTTTAAATCAATTATAAATTAGACATATTTGATTCTGATATTGTTCTTAAAAAGCTTTTTTATAAATGAAATACTTGATAATTAACGTTTGAAGCAAATTATTTCATTTACATTATGTAATTAAACCAAATTATTTATTAAGATTACAAAGTAAGTTATTTTTTTGATTGAGAATTTTTTTTTATTATAAATAATAAATTGTTCGATGATTTATCATTATATTGTATATTTCTTTATTTTAAAAGTTGGACAGCGCGTGTCTAAAATCTAAATTATTATCTTTCTTATTTCAATATATTGAATTATTTTAAATTTGTATAAATAAAATTTTTATTGTTCTTTTAGTATATAATTGCATATATTCTAAATACTTTATGTTCATTTTCTATGAGTTTTCTCAAAAAGGCCTGTGAAAATAGACTTTTACACATTGTATCACGTGATCAATTATGTATGTCATTCGTTACTCAAAATAGTAGTATGCTACACTATTACGCCATAATTTTTTTTTGTAACCAAATTTGGGTTTATTATACCTTTTTTTAAATAAATACAATCGTAGTTATTATTTTACGTTCAAAAATTTTTTATTCAATGGAATT
Source organism: Oehlia diaphana (assembly GCA_003833135.1). Classification (NCBI taxonomy): domain Eukaryota; kingdom Fungi; phylum Glomeromycota; class Glomeromycetes; order Glomerales; family Glomeraceae; genus Oehlia; species Oehlia diaphana. The sequence continues at coordinate 132,822 of QZLH01000042.1, forward strand.
TCTTACAAAAAATTTTGCAAGTTGGACTAGTGGGAATGAAATAATTGATAATTTCATTCAGGAAAAGCAATTAGAATATGACCTGGGTTATAATACACATGTAGTATTCGAATGGATACCATACGATAAGTTTATTGAAATTAAAAAGTTAGAAGAAAGTGATTTTGGCACAGCAATATGGAAAGAAGGTCCATTACGTTATAATAAAGATGAAGAGGAATGGATAAGATCATCGTATGAAAAAGTTATATTAAGATTTTTATCTAACTCAGAAAATATTACTGATGAATTTATAAATAAGGTAATAAAATTTTTTACGAGTTTAGTTTTAATATTAGTATGATATTAATTTTTTTTGTATTTTGATAGGACAATTATGGAATATCTCAAAATCCAGATACAGGAAATTATATTTTGGTTTTTAACAATGAAGTTTTTTGTAAAAGATGTGGAGAAAAATATAAATATATTTCTAATAATTATAAAAATTATGATCGTTATTGTATAGATCAAGATCATAAATGGTGTAAATCATGTCATATAAATCATTTAAAAAATAATTTTACAAACTGGACTAGTGGAAATGAAATAATTGATAATTTTATTCAAATGAAGCAATTAAATATTAAGACAAGTTATGATTTAATATTTGATTGGATACCATACAATGAGTTGGTTGAAATTAAAGAAATAGGAAAAGGTGGATTTTTTGTAGCAATTTGGAAGGAAGGTTCACTGCATTATGATGTTGTTGAAAAGGAATGGATTAAAGAGCCTAAAAAAGTTGTATTAAAATATTTATCTGACTCTCAAAATATTACTGATGAATCTTTAAATGAGGTATTAATTTTTCTATAATTGGTTTACTTATTTTTTGGATGCTAATAATTTTTTTATATTTAAATAGGCGACTGTATCAATTGATAGTTATGGGTTATCTCAAAATCCTAATACAAAAGATTATATTTTGGTGGTTCATAATAAATATTATAATAAATATTGCAAAGAATGTAATAAAGAATATACAAAATTAAACCATAAGTATTGTGAATTATGCTTAATAAAATATCTAGGAAGTAATCTTATAAATTGGACCAGTGGAAATGATAAAATTGATGATTTCATTCGAAAAAGGCAATTAAAAACTAGTATTGGAAGTTCTAATGTATTTGAATGGATACCATACAATAAGTTTATTGAAATCAAAAAAGTTGAAGATAATTGCTTAACTACAGCAATATGGAAAAAAGGTCCTTTAATTTATAATACTCATGAAAGGAAATGGATGAGAACATTATCCAAAAAAGTTTTTTTAAAATATCTCTGTTATTCTCAAAATGTTACTGATGAATTTATAAATAAGGTATTAAAATTTTTTTTAAGGATTTATTTTTAATATAATATTAATTATTTTTATATTTATTAGATTGAATCATATTTAACAAATAAAATGGACTATGGAGTGTCTCAAAATCCAGATACAAGAGATTATATTTTGGTTTTTAATAGTGAATATTTTGGCTACTATTGTGAAAAATGTGATAATGAATATGAAAATAAAGATGAAAAATGGTGTAGATTATGTCAAATAAATCACTTAAAAGATAATTTTACAAACTGGACTAGCGGAAATGAAAAAATTGATAGTTTAATTCAAAAAAACCAATTAAAGATTAATGAGTATAAAGATACAATATTTGAATGGATATCATATGATAAGTTTATTGAAATTAATGAAATTGGAACGGATGGCTTTTTTACAGCAATATGGAAAGATGGCCCATTATATTATAGTATATCAAACAAGAAATATAAAAGAAAATTAAATGAGGAAGTTTTTTTAAGATATTTAGATGGTTCACAAAACATTAATAATAAATTTTTAAATGAGGTATGTAGTTTAATTTTAATTATAATGATTGTTTTACTTATTAATATGAAAATTTATTGTATTATATAACAGATTATTTATTTAATTGAGGAAAGTTATGGTATATCTCAAGATCCAAATACGAATGATTTTATTTTCGTTTTTCAATTTAAATATTATTGTAAAAATTGTGGTAAAAAATACAATTATAAGTTTGAAATAGATAACAAAAGCTGTATATCATGTCAAACAAAATGTGAAAATAAAAAAATTAATGATTTGATTCAGGAAATGAAATTGAATGTTGATTATTATTATTCTAATGTAATATTTGAATGGATACCATATGATCAGTTTGATGATATTAAAGAAATAGGTAAAGGGGGCTTTTCTACAGTATATTCAGCAATATGGAAAATTGGTTTTTTAGATACTAGGAATAAAAATAGAATGCCAAATACGAAAGTTGCTTTAAAATATTTAAATAATTCACAAAATTTTGTTGATGAGTTCATAAATGAGGTATAAATTTCTTTATAATTTAAGCATTTTTTAATAAAGGAATTTATATTAAAATATATTTATGTTATATAATAGGTTAAAGCATACTCAAATAATGGATATGACAATATTCTTAAAATATATGGAATATCTCAAGATCCAAATACAAATGATTATATTATGGTTTTTGAATATGCCAAAGGAGGAAATTTCAATAATTATTTAAATAAGAATCATGAAAAGTTTGATTGGTTTAATGGATTAAGTGTATTGAAAAATATTTCTATAAGTCTTAATAAAATTCATCAAAAGCAGATGGTTCATTGTGATTTTCATACAGGAAATATATTATTTATGAATGATAATTTAGCACGTATTTCTGACATGGGGTTATGTAAAAAAATTGATGATATTAATGAGAAAAATATTTATGGAGTTATGCCATATGTAGCTCCTGAAGTGTTAAAAGGAAAGCCTTATACTCAAGCAGCAGATATATATAGCTTTGGTATGATTATGTATGTTGTGACAACTGGAAGACAACCTTTTGATGATTGTGCTCATGATGAGTTTTTAGTATTAAAAATATGTAATGGGATTAGACCTGAAATAAATGAGAAAATTGCACCAAAATGTTATATTGATTTAATGAAAAAGTGTTGGGATGGAAATCCAGGTAATAGACCAAGTTCTATTGAAATAGAAGAAATGATTAAATTATTTTATGATTCATTGGATCAAAAAAATAGAAAATATCAAAGTTATATACAACAACTTGATGAAATTAAGGAAAAATTCGAAGAAACACAAGAACATAGAAAAGAAAATCTTTTATCAATTAAGAACAACAAATTAACTACCCATACACAAGCTATTTATACATCTCGATTACTTAACCCTTACACAAAAAATATTTCCAGTACAGTAGAAATTACTGATTTTACAAAGTAAGTGTATCTTTTATTTTGCTATTTTTTATTTGTTTCATTTCTTATTCTTATTTTATATTATAGCTTGTAAATTTCTTGGAAATTTGGTCTAAATTTTAATGTAAAAGGAATATTAAAAGCTTATTTATATATCATAAGAATTATAGGATAAAAATATGCTATATTTAGTCTGCAGTCCAAAAAAAAAAAAAGAAATATTAATTCTAGATGTAAGAATGACTTACTTTGCTTATTCGATTTTTTGTTTAAATTTTTTTTTATAATTTATTATCTATTATTTAAAATATAAGCTAGCTTTTGTTTAACACTGATTATAGAGTAATATGTAACCATCTTTTACATAATAAAAATCAGTTTGTAATTGAACAAAACTTTAAATTATAGTATACAATTATATACCAAATGGTAGTAATATCATAACTATAAGGAGGGTTTCGATCCATATATTTGGATTCAACTATATAAATATTTGTCTCTAATTAGTAGTTTGCGTATTACTTGAACGTATAGTTTTTTTATTACGAATTCTTAATAATGGAAAAAACTCCTAAAAATGTCACCTTTTAAGAGACTGAATTTATAGGCTCCTTAGAAATTTTTACTACTGTACCTGCAATTTGATATATATGTTATAATGAGTTTAATATGAATTCAACATGTTGTTTATTATCTTAGCTTCTTATTTCCACATTACCTATTCATCAACATATTGTCTTTATGCGTAAATTCGATCAGCTTTACATTGGTTAGAATTAGGGATGGCAACGGTCGGTCATGGTCGGTCATCGGTCGGTCATAACCGGTCAAGAACCTTTGACCGACCGACCGACCGTTTGACTGACCGTTTGACCGACCGGTCTGACCGACCGTTTAACCGATCCTGAAAACGTTTGCGAAACATTTTTTTTTGTGAAATACTTAATAAAAAACGTTTTCGCAACGTTTTCTATTAAAATATTTAAAAAACGCTTGCGAAACATTTTTTTATTAAATTTTATATTAAAAGACGTTTCGCAAACATTTTCAGGATCGGTTAAACGGTCGGTTAAATGGTCAGTTAAACGGTCGGTCAGACCGGTCAGTCAAACGGTCGGTCAGAGGTCTTTGACCGACCGATATCAGTCACGGTCATGACCGGTCATAACCGGTTAATGACCGTGACCGTTGCCATCCCTAGTTAGAATATTTTTTTTAAAAAAAATAAATTGAAAAGATTTAATTACTTTGATACAATGTATTTTTATCCTTATTATATCTATTAACTCTAACTAAATCATCATATTAAATAAATGATTATATTCAAAGATAATAATTAAAATTTTATTTAATTTAAACATAATATTTGAAAGTTCTTCATATAAAAGATGATGAGATCAGTATTTATGAGTTGAACTAACATGAGAATGCTGACTAATCCATATTAGGAATTCCGAAAAGAAATTGAAAATTTTACAAAAAAAGAGGAAAAATAATCTATTGCTCTTTAACAATTAACCGATGCAAAAAATGGAATAAATTCATAAAAAACACTTAATTTAAAATAATATATACACAATTATGTGATTATACTTGAAGTATATTCATATAAAACTGCGTAAATGACAGTATTACATTTATACCATCAAGATAAGAGATAAATTCATAAAAATGATTATGTAATTACGTTTATCCTAACAACCAGGTTTGTAAAGAATATCAACGATAAAAAAAAATTATTCGGTTTGATGGTTTGAATTTGTAATTAGCAATTGGAGAAACTATTCGCATGTTAAATGTATCATCATGTCGTTTCTATAATAATTTTGATAATTTTCAATTATATTAAAGAATATCCTAACGATGAGAATAGTCAAAATGAATTGATATTGTTAATTGTAGGTCCAGGTATAAATCAGTTAAGAGACGCGCATATGGTATGGGTTTAAATAATTCATATCTACATCTTTTAAAATAAAGATAGTTTCCGATTTAAAACATAATCGAAAATAATTTTTTAAATAATAAGGAAGTATACACTATATTTTTTATTACAAGGAAATATCTACTGTACATTCGTTTAACTATTTTACCACAAATAGCAAATATTGTGATTAACGAAAAATAAAGTATAAAATATTACAAATTGAATATTGATAATTTTATTACCAATTTCCGAACTAATGAAATAAAACTCTTTTTTTTTAAAAAAAAAAATGGATTACAGTATATTAATATGATTGCAAAGTAGATAGGGTTGGATCGAGAAAAATCTTTCATAAGAACATAAGGTTAAAGATGATTATAGTTGTCACAATGTATTAATATTAACTGGAACCTCTCCGTTGTTATTTTTATCACTTGTTTTATCAAGAGAATCAATTTTTTAATACAAATAATATATAATACCATAACGAGCACCTTGTAACAAATAAATGTAAAGCAGTATAGTAGGATCGAAATGACATACTGTACTTGTGCTGTATGTATAAAAAAAATCACCTGTAATACAATAATAAATCATCAAATGTAATACAAGAAATTTTTTTATCGAAATTCTCTCACGTTCTTTTTCAAATAAAACTTTTTTATCATGAATACCTGCTTTACTAATAAGGAAGATATTATTTATTAAGATCTTATTGCAGAGGTAGCTAATTATCTTATCTATAACATAGCCAAAAATATATTATAGAATATTTGAAATGTATATTACAAAAAATGTGATTGTAAGTTAGATAGACAATAAATATACCTAATTGAGGATGTGACAAAGGGCCCATAATGTTCAATTTAAGGTAATAATGGGCTTAAAAATTTTATTAAAAATTTAAAAATTGATTAGTAATTGTAATTTTAATTTACTGTATATTTTAATTATACTGTAATTTTTTTATATTTTAACAAATGCACAGATTAAAAAAACAAAATCGGCTACTGCAAAATGAAAATGTACAAGTTCTATCAAAAAGGAAATCTAAGAAGACTATAGTGATTTCTGATCCAGAGGATGATTGTGACTATAATAACAACAATAAAGAAAACAAGGAAAACAACTCAAATTTTTTATATCGATAAATGAAAGTTTTTTTTTCATCTTTTTTCTCATTTATTATTTTCATCAAGTCTATTCTCAAAATAATGATAAGGTAATTGCAAAAGGGAGTTTATTTTTAACTGCGATAGGGGCTTATTCTTTAACTTTTGAACATTATTAATATTCTTTCTCAAGAATTCTTTTGAAAGGACACGTTAATGATTTTAAAAGGAAGGTTTATTTATTTTTTCTCAAACGTTAATACAGAAAATGATTTCAAGAAAAGTCCAGCAAAAAAATAAATAAAGAAAAAGGTTTGTAAATGGTTTAAGGTATTAATAAGGAGAATTTCTGACTTTGAGGACATTATTAACTTTATATTTCCGTTTTTCTTTAATTTAAATGAATGGAGGATGGTATATACTGTATAATAAAAATTTCATGAATACGAAGAAAATAAGGATGAATACGAAGTATCATGATGACAATATTTAATCTATTGTTCAGTTTTACTCTACAATTTTACAAGCTCGTTTCCAACATTTGCATTGTTGTTTCTTGTTTACTTGAGATTGTAGGATCATGTTATTTTTCGTAATTTAACTGTTGATGAAAAATAAAATTGAAAAATTTCTTTAGATAAATTGGCTATTTTACATAATATTTGATTCCTAAAAATAATTATGAAAAAGTGAACTAATTTAAAAAAGAAAACGAAAATTAAGTACGATTACTCGATGTTGTGCCTTCAAAACTCTGTTAACTTAATCCGAGCTGAGTTGTATTTTATTTTATTTTTCTGTTTCTTTCCATACCTTAACTAACGTTTAGTTAGACACATTTATGATATGAGTTTCTTTCTAAGAAAAATAAGGTAAATAAAGAAAGAGAATATTTAATGTGAATGAATTATATTTAAGTTTGTAATACATGATTTAGTATTTTAAATAATCTACTCCATCCTCATAAACAAAGTTATAATATGTAATTGTTCAAGTTTTTTTCGTTGACTAAGAGAAAATTTCTTTAAAAATGTTAAAATACTTACAGTGGTCGAAAAAAGTCCTCGGAAAAATTTATGTAACAAAAAAATTCAAATTTTTCCCGAAATATACAACCAATCAATAAAATATTTTACGTGATGATGTCACCACCATTTGTTTACATGATCAATATATTTATTTATATATATGACGTCACTATCAATTTTTATCCCCAAACAATGGCGCCTAATGTTACTTTTGAGCAAAACCGCGCCACAATAACCTCATTATGGAACGCTGGCGTTCATAACGCCAAGACTTTACATGAAATGACTTCTATTCCGCTCTCTACAATATATGACTATTTGAAAAAACTCAAAAATGGCACTTCTTTGGACCCTTTACCCCGGTCTGGAAGACCAAAAAAGTTAACTCCTAATAAACGACGTCATCTTGGTCAACTTGTTTCAAGAAACAAATACTCAACATGTACTGAACTTGCGGATACTTTAAATATCCATAATCCTAACCTAAATGTTAGTGCAAGAACAGTTCTTAATGAGCTCAATAACCTCAAATATCGCTGTACAATTCCAAAAACTGTACCACTCCTTACTGACATTCATAAGCAACGCCGTGTGGAATGGGCAATAAAGCATAAAAAGCAAAATTGGAGGCAGGTTGTTTTTTCCGATGAAACTACTTTCCAAATGTTTCAAAATACCCAAAAAGTGTTTTACAAAGTTGGTACTCAACCTCCACAAAAACCTATGGTCAAACATCCATACAAAGTCCATGCTTGGGGTGCTTTTTCAGCGAAAGGACCAATTGGACTTTGTCTTTTTACAGGTATTATGGATGGTGCCTTTTACCGTGAAATTTTAACTGAAAATCTTTTTGATAATGCTAATACTGTTATGGGAAGACGCTGGATTTTTATGCAGGATAACGATCCTAAGCATAAAGCTACGGAAACAATGAATCTTCTTAAGCAAAAATGTCCGAAACTATTGGATTGGCCCTCTAATAGTCCAGATTTAAATCCAATCGAAAATTTGTGGTCTATTTTAAAGAATAAGGTGGAGAAAGAGGTTAATAAATTAATTATTAAAAAAAATGGGGTTACCGTAGATCAATTTCTTGATATAATTCAAAGGGAATGGGAGGGAATCGAAGAGAAGACCTACCTTAATTTAATAAAAAGTGTGCCAGCAAGATTGGAGCAAGTAATTAAGTGTAATGGTAATAAGATACCATATTAAATGAGCATAGACAAAATTTTTCGTCATATCTCAAACTGTATTCCAGTTAAATTTCATGTAATTTGGGTCATTCATTATCTTTTAATTAATAAAAACATAATTCCGGGAACTTTTTTCGACCACTGTATATCACTAAGTCTTACATAGAAATCAATAAAGAAGTTAAAAAGAAAAAATCATTTTATTGATTTCAAGTTGGTACAATCTATTATAAAAAAATGTAAATCTTACCATTTAGCTATAAATATTGTCCATCGTTACATTATGAAACATTCTTTATTTATACAATAGAAAATTATAAGAAAATTAATGAGTAATTGAGAATAGAAGCATTATTTTTGACTCTCAATTTCACATGGAAGTTTGAACACACAAGATTTACACTTTCTAGAATTATGATTGAAACGATTTTTAATTTTGCCTATTCATTTATTTCATTTTGAATTTTGTTTTATTGAAAGAATTTTTTAATTAACCACCAAAGAAGAGGAAATGTAATCTAATTTGTTTTAATAATTTTGCATAATGAAATAAACTTTGCTAAGTATAATGACCAAGCCAACAATGGCCAATTATTAACTATTTTAGTAAATTTGTCTGAGCATACGAAAAATACAACAAATTGTCTCAAAGAACCTTTATAATGCCTTAAGAAAGTTAATCATCTGAAGTCTGATCATTATTGATTACGTATTTAAATATAAAGAAGCGTTATCTCACGCAGAAGACACAAAAATCTAAAAAAGGATCGCGTATATACAAAAATAACAAGGCAAAAATTCGAATTATATTTTAGGTAGATATTGAGAACAATGATAATTACCAACTAAACTGCAAAATTTCATTTTCTAATATTATTTGTTATAGGTAAATATATGGGTAACAGGTAACAGCATGGTATACTATTACAGCATATTAGGCTATAAATTTCATAAGTTTCTTTAAATTTATTAAATATTACTCACATCGCACTTTCCTTAAATATCGCACATGCTCATAAACAAACATTTCAGTTACTCTATTACGAACGACGAACAGTAATGAGCTATCTTCCTTGTATAATAGTTCATTTTCCTTTCGATTCGTTAATAAATATGATAGCCAGCTATTATAGGAAAAAATCATGATTTTTTTGAAAAATTTGTACGTTTATTCGAAATATCGGAAGGTTAATAAATATTATTGATGTATAAATTACGCGATTTCGAAAAGTCAAAATCTTACGGTATAAAATAACTTTATCAAGCATAAATATTAACAATCTTTCATCTAATTTATTTATTTATTAAGCTTACGAGATGTTTTCTTTTTTTTGGTTCAGTTTTTTATTACAAATAATATAAAGATAAATTATTTATTAGTTTACATTTATTAATATTATTGTTTTTTTTTTTTTTTTTTTTTTTTTTTTTTTTTTTTTTTTTTTTGTTTTTTTTTTTTTTTTTTTTTTTTTTTTATTTTTTTTTTTTTTTTTTTTTTTTTTTTTTTTTTTTTGTTATATAGTTTGGAAAGTAGACGTACTTTCTGTTGTGTTTTGGTCTCGTCAAATATATGTACATTTTTCTTATCTATTTAATTTGTATAACGTCTACTCCCTCTATAAGCATCCCATATATAATCGCATCATATAAAATTCTTTTTATAAGCACGACACTATCTGGATATTATGTAATCTGTATTAATAAACTCATATTAAACTCCTCCTCTATAGTTACATATGACTTTCTACAATCACATCTTTTTTGGTCTGATCGACTGTAAATAAAATAATTGTTTTTTTCTTTAGTTTAGATACATAATTTCTAATTTTGATCACGTGATTGAACATATTGTGTCATTCATTACTTAAAATAATGGCATGTTACACTATAACGGCATATTTTTCTTCATATAAATAAATAAATAAATAAATAAATAAATAAATAACGTCATATTTTTATTGTAACCAAATTTGGTTTTATTATACCTTTTTTAATAAATACAAAACCAAAAGTTATTATTTTTCATTCTTTTCGTTCAAAAATTTTTTATTCAATGGAATTTCTTACAAAAAATTTTCCAAATTGGACCAGTGGGAATGAAATAATTGATAATTTCATTCAGGAAAAGCAATTAGAATACAAATATGGTGTAATATTCGAATGGATACCATATGATAAGTTTATTGAAATTGAAAAAATAGAAGAAAGTGATTTTGCCACAGCAATATGGAAGGATGGTCCATTAAGTTATGATCAAGATGGAGAGGAATGGATAAGAGCATCATATGAAGAAGTTATATTAAGAATTTTATATGACTCGGAAAATATTACTGATGAATTTATAAATAAGGTATTAAATTTTGAATTTAGTTTGAATATTGGTATAATATTAATTATTTCTTTTTTTTGTATTTTGATAGGTTAAATCATTAAGTTCCTCAGGTTATGGAATATCTCAAAATCCAGATACAAGAGATTATATTTTAGTTTTTAGCAAAAAATATTTTGATTATTACTGTCAAAAGTGTGGTAATATGATTGATGATAAATGGTGTAAATCATGTCATATAAATCATTTAAAAAATAATTTTACAAACTGGACCAGTGAAAATGAAATAATTGATAATTTTATTCAAGTGAAGCAATTAAATATTAAGGAAAGAACAGATTTAATATTTGAATGGATACCATACAATGAGTTAATTGAAATTAAAGAAATGGGTAAAAGTGGATTTTCTGTAGCAGTTTGGCAGGAAGGTCCACTTCATTATGATATTGTTGAAAAGGAATGGATGAAAGAATCTAAAAAAGTTGTATTAAAATATTTATCTAACTTACAAAATATTACTGATGAATCTTTAAATGAGGTATATATTTCTTTATAAATGTGGTTTATTTATTTTGTAGACATTAATATTATTTTTATTATATTTAAATAGGCCACTACATCAATTGATAGTTATGGAATATCTCAAAATCCAAATACAAAAGATTATATTTTGGTGGTTCATAATAAATACTATAAAAGATATTGTGAAAAATGTAATAAAGAATATATAAAATCAAGTCATAACTATTGTGAGTCATGCCTAATAAATTATTTAAAAAATAATTTTATAAATTGGACCAGTGGAAATGAAAAAATTGATGATTTTAATTCAAAAAATGCAATTAAAAATTAGTATTGAAAGTTCTATTATATTTGAATGGATACCATACAGTGAGGTTATTGAAATTAAAGAAATAAAAGATAATTGTTTAACTACAGCAATATGGGAAAAAGGTCCATTAATTTATAATACTCATGAAAAGGAATGGATAAAAAAACCATGTAAAAAAGTTTGTTTAAGATATTTGTATAATTCAAAAAATGTTACTGATGAGTTTATGAATAAGGTATTTTAGTTATAATTTTTGAAATTTACTTTTATAATTAAATTAATTATTTTGTTTGTTATTAGATTAAATCATATTATACAGATAAAATAGGCTATGGAGTATCTCAAAATCCAGATATGAAAGATTATATTTTGGTATTTAATAATGAATATTTTGACTATTATTGTGAAAAGTGTGGTAATAAATATGAAAAATGTGATAATAAATATGAAAATAAGTACGCAAAATGGTGTAAATTATGTCAAATAAATCATTTAAAAGATAATTTTACAAATTGGACTAGTGGAAATGAAAAAATTGATAGTTTAATTCAAAAAAACCAATTAAATATTAGTGATCCTAAAGATACAATATTTGAATGGATACCATACAATAAGTTTATTGAAATTAATGAAACTGAAAAAGGTGGCTTTACTACAGCAATATGGAAAGATGGTCCATTATATTATAGTATACCAAGCAAGAAATATAAAAGGAAATTAAATGAGAATGTTTCATTAAAACATCTATATGGTTCACAAAACATTAATGAGAAATTTTTATATGAGGTATTAAGTTTAATTTTAATTATTTACAATTGTTATAATTATTAATGCGAAAATTTATTTGTTGTATAATAGATTATTCATTCAATTGGGAATAGTTATGGTATATCCCAAGATCCTAGTACAAATGATTCTATTTTGGTTCTTCAATTTAAATATTATTGTAAAAATTGTGGTAAAAAATACAATAATCAGTTTGAAATAGATAATAAAAGCTGTATATCATGTCAAACAAACCACGAAAATAAAAAAATGAATGATTTGATTCAAGAAATGAAATTGAATTTTGATTACTCAAAATCTAATATGATTTTTGAATGGATACCATATGATCAGTTTTATGATATTAGAGAAATAGGTAAAGGTGGTTTTTCTACAGTATACTCAACAATATGGAAAGATGGTTTGTTATATAAAAATTCTTATACATCTCATAAATGGAAAAGAAAACCAAATACAAAAGTTGCTTTAAAATGCTTACATGGATCACAATATTTTATTAATGAATTTATAGACAAGGTATGGAATTTCTTCAGTATTATATAATAAGTAATTTATACATATAAATTAATACATATTTGTTAATATACATAGGTTAAAGCATATCTAAATCAAATGATAAACCATATTAAAATATATGGAATATCTCAAGATCCAGATACAAAAGACTATATTATGGTTCTTGAATATGCAAAAGATGGAAATTTCTATAATTATTTAGATAAAAATTATAAAAGTTTTGATTGGTTTAATGGATTAAGAATATTAACTATTGTTATTGATGGTCATAGCAAAATTCATCAAAAGAAGATGGTTCATCGTGATTTTCATGTGGGAAATATATTATTTATGGATAGTGATTTTAAAGCACGTATTTCTGATATGGGATTATGTAAAAAAATTGATGATATTGATAAAACAAGTATTTATGGAATTATACCTTACGTAGCTCCTGAAGTGTTAAAAGAAAAATCTTATACTCAAGCAGCGGACATATTTAGTTTTGGTATGGTTATGTATTTTGTAGCGACTGGAAGGCAGCCTTTTTCTGACTGTGCTCATGATGAGGTTTTGGTATTAAATATATGTAATGGAATTAGACCTGAAATAAATGAGAAAATTGCACCAATATGTTATATTGATTTAATGAAACAATGTTGGGATGGAAATCCAGATAATAGACCAAATTCTATTGAAATAAAAGAAATAATTGAATTGTTTTATAATTCATTAGATCAAGATTTTAAGAAAAAGGAGCAAAAACATCATATAATTGAAGAACGTTTTGAAGAAACACAAAAATCTAGAAAAGAGAATCTTTTATTAATTAAAGATAACAAATCAACAACTCATGTACAAGCTATTTATATATCTCGATTACTTAATCCTTTTACAGAAAATCTTTTCAGTAGTAATACTAGTAGTAGAAATTATTGATTTTACAAAGTAAGTGTATTTTTATTCTGCATTTATTTCATTTATTTACAGTATTTATCTCTCTCTTACTCTTGTTTCATATTATAGCTTGATTAAAGTTTAATAGTAAAAGAAATGTTAAGATTTAATATATACTGTATATTATATAATGATTTTAAGAATTGTAGGAATTGTAGATAAAAATTGTACTATATTTTTAGTTTTCAATCGAAAAAAAAATAAAAATAAAAATAAAACAAAAAAATCGGATAAGTTAGTAGATAGTTTTTTAATCTAGTATTTTTTCAACATTTTTTTTTTATAGATATAAAAATTAGCTTTGTTTAGCACTGATTATCATAGAGTAATATGTAAACATTTTTTTTACATAATAAAGGTTAGTTTATAATTGAACAAAACTTAAATTTTTAAGTATATAATATTTACTGAATAGTAGTGAATATTGTAATTATGGAAAGTAATCTCTTTGATCCATGTACTGTATTTGGATCTAACTGGATAAATAATTTTTCCATAAATATTAAATTTATTATCATTACTTTTTCCAGCATTTCATCAAACATATTAATACAAATATTCCAACCAGGATCAAAAAACTATGTTGTATTATCAACAATTGCTTTTATGAAATATTCATGGAAATGAAATGATTTCATTTATTGGAAAACAAGTATCCATTTTAGAGAAAGTAAATTTATGGCAGTCATGTGTATGAATAAAAAGTCTGGATAATTATTTTTATTTTTCCTTATAGTTTATCTCTAATTATTTATTTAATTAAACGAATGCTTATTATTATTTTTTTTTTTTAGTATAAGACCATATTGTATATAAGTAAAATTAAATTTAAAGAATTTTTGTTGCTAGCAAAATTATGACGCAAGTTTACTTACATTCATAACAACTAAACTGATTTATTAACAATTTTTTAATTTCTAAAATTTCAACTTCAACAAAAAACTTTTTTTTAATGCATTTAATATTTTTTGAATTATGTACGAAACTTAGTTATGTAATTTGCAATAAATCGATTACTGACTCTTGTGTAACATAGTTTAACTGTCAGTTTAACTCATTTATGAATTGGACGATGTTTTGATTCTGAAATTGTTTATAAAGGCTTTTTATAAATTAAACACATAATAGTAAGTTAAACGCTTGAAGCAGAATTATTTCATTTACATTATGTAATTTAACGGCAAGTTTCACAAATTATTTATTAATTTCAAGGTAAGTTATTATTTATTATGAAAAAAAAAAAAAAAATCTCAAACAAAAAACTAAATTGTTCAATGATTAACATTATATATTCCTTTGTTTTAAAGATTAGACAACGGGAATCGGTCGTACAGTATCTAAATCTAAGTTATTCTCTTTCTTATTTTAATATATCAAATTATTTTAAAGTTGTATAGATAAAATTGTACTTTTAGTATAAAATTGCGCATCCTCTAAATTGCTTTAAGTTCATTTTACTATAAGTTCCTTGAAGTCTTTAAATTTAATTTTATTCTTATTTTTAAAATTTAGACAAAAATGATGGGAGTCGTACTTATCTGGGAGCTAAGCCCTTACAAAAGAAACTACTACGCTACGCCAATACCAGTATAAGCCCAATCTGCCTGAATGTAAATAATTAAACGTAATAAGGATCATCCATAGCGGATCGGTGCTTGGTTACGGATGGACGTGATATTGTCCGTCAGAGGCATTTGGGGAGCAACTGTATTGAATGTTTTGGTACCAGATGTTGGTTGCGTTTGTAATGATGTCGGTGCTTGTATTGTCGTTTTTTGTGATTGGTAACATTAATGGTTTTTTCCCACGCGTGTAAAGCGGAGTTGGGTTTGATATAAATTTCTTGGTACAAATGTTGTTGTAGCGAGGTGATGAATTCAAAAATCACTCGACATTTCAATGTATATTTGTAGTATACGATTGTATCAAGGTCACTAAGTGTTAGGGGACAAACCACTATTGCAGTTGGAATAGCGTATGTTTCAACTTTTTTAGACGATGGGTTGAATGATATCGAGCCTTGAAAGATGATAAGTAGGGGCCAGGAAGTTTCTGTTGACCCTAAAATTTTTGCCAGACAAAACCCATTTAAGTGTTAGTTGTGTTATTAGATTTTTTAATAAAGGATCCGTCAGTATAAAAAGAAAAAATTTTCATTAAACAAAAATTATAAGATAAAGATGAAAGTAAATCTATTGTTTTACTATTGCCTAAAAATAAATTGGGAAAAAGGGGATGAAGGATTCAAATTTAAATAATTAGAAGGTGAAGAAATTGGATGATTATCTTTTGCCGAAATGGTAACTGAATGGTGAGTAAAGGGAACAATTGTCTGACATTTTGAATACATTGAACGCTAGTGTTCTGATTCTTTGATTGGGTAAATGTTGTGTTTGATGGGGTAACATAGGAAGGCACATATTTCAATTAATGGACGTGAAATCCTGTCGGAAGACAAGTACGCATCTTGGGCGTAAGTTCCTGTAATACGGGGTATGTTTTTGACAGCCCGGGCAAGGCATGAGGACAGGTTAACATTTTTTTGGAGAAATGTTTGATCATGTATCCACAGTTGAATGGGAACGTATTGGGTTCTGTATGTCAGACTGATAGAAAAAGGATCATTGTGTTCAATTGTTTTTCACTATAGGCCATCATTCGTAATGGGATCCCAAACGATAGTCCATTCGTTTGATGGTCTGTGAATTGTTGATTTGCGGTGTGTCGTGAGGTTGGCATGTTGTAATGGGGTGATGATCCTCTAAATTAGTAAACCATGATGGAGTTTTCCTTTGAAGTTGTTGTTTGATTATTGTTTTATTTCTTTCCACGTATTTAGGAAGTTTCCGTCTATGGAGCAAAACTGGTCCGTAGTGAGGTATGGTCTGATGGTAAGAGGTCATCATTTAGGTAGAATTCGTATTGAGTGTTTAGTATTTTTTGAATTCCTATTGTTCTCATAATGAGAGAGTTAAAAATAGCGTTGGTGATGGAACAATGGGAATAGAATTGGTTGAAGCAGAAACTGTGAAGTTTGAAGTTTGAGCATCATTTTTGAAAAATATATTTTATCACGTGATCAATTACGTATGTGAGAACTCGGGCGTCCTTATTTTACAGGGGGGGTGTACAATCTTAACGTACTCCTGGTGGCCCGAGTTTAGGAGTTATGCACGTGCACGTGCGTTAATTCCGGCCAGTTCTATACGTTAATATCGTACGCTCCCAGTGTACGTTAAGGAACCCCATGAGAACTCCCCATCAAAAAAGCTCGGGCACGTGATTCATGTGATATGACTGTGACTAGTGTGGCTATGGAAATTGCACTACGCAGTTATTGACCATTTGACTTTAAGAATTCAAAGGTAAAAGCTTCAGCCTAAACTAACCTTCCTTGCCTAACCCTAAGATACTCCAACATCTACGTTTTCTTCAAGGATAAGTATTTCCGCCTAAAACAACTTTCCTTACCTAACACTAATATACTCCAACGTCAATGTTATCTTCAAAGATAAGTATTTCAGCCTAAACTAACTTTCCTTGCTTTAAGATCTAGATGATTGCTTGAGATATGATGAAATTTTATAGATGTTAATTCATAAGAGTAAAAACAAATTCTTTTAAATTAATAAAATTAGAGTAATTTTATTAAAATAGAATGTAATATTAATTAAACAATAAAATTTATTCAATTTCAATTTATTAAAATACATTAATTTAAAATAAATTATTGTAAATAATGAGTGCTATCAGTATTCCACTTCCATTTTTAATGGCATAGTTCACTTATTTTTGATAATGTTCAATGTCTTTACCTAATTTATTAATAGGGCTATATGACTTCCTTACTACTTTATAATACAGACTAGTTTTTGCTCTTCTAGAAGGAAAGGTAGCATTAATTAGTCAAAATAACAGTTGTAATTTAGTTTGTTGAACCGGTATTATTGCTTACTTGGCAATTTCCAAGATATTAGATTTATTTCTACAGGTTCATATTTCATTTAAAAGATTTATAGCTATTGTAATGAAAATAAGCCAACCTTTTATTTTCAAAAATAAATTGTATTCTTGGTAATATAGACGCGAAAAAAAAGCTTAAATAATAGCTTAAATAATATGTATGTAAAATCTATGTGCACAATGTGCACATGTGCACATTGAAAATTTTTGTGCACATATGATGTCATCAAAAATGTGCACATTTTGTACATAGAAATTTTTATAATATTATTTCCAATCTTTCTTTTTACCTTTTACATATGTTCTTTACTTCTTTTAACATATTATATATATAGTATAAAAAATTTGAAAATTTGTGCACATTAAAAATTTTTGTGTACATCTAACGTCACAAAAATGTGCACATTGTGCACATGACTTTGGTTTAGATTTTACACACTGCACGATAAATATTTAAATAGATCAATTGCCACAAGCTGCGCCGTATGTAACAAAATCACATGCTCAAAAATCACATGCCCGAGCTTTTTTTGATGGTGTGTGAGTATGCACCCCTTTTTTGCTTTTTTGTGTGCCAGTTTCGTGGCGCAGCTAGCAAATTGTGACGCAAAGAAAAATTATAGAGAAAATTTTTTTCAATAACAATTAGCTTCAAAATTTACTAAATAGGTGTAATTTTGGCTGCTCTTCCAAGTTTACTTAGGCTACAAAGCCGATTTTAAATATCATTATTGACTTTATTTTAACAAAATTATTTTTTTCCGAAATCCATTTTTAAAAACGATCGACAAAGATGTAAAATCAAAATCGATAAGTATACTTAGAGCAGGCAAAATTACATCAATATAAGTCAAAAATCGGTTTTTTAAAATTTACTGCGCCACGAACCTGTCACACAAAAAAGGGGTGCACTCGAAATAATTGATGTTACACTATTACGCGGGTATCTAAGGTTATACAAGAATAATAATATAGATATAGTGAGTTACAAATAAAGGGAATGATCAATGAGTGATACAAGGCACAGAGTTGTCATTGTACCTTTTTTAATAAATACAATGCCAAAATTATTATTTTCATCCCTTTTCGTTCAAAAATTTTTTGTACAATGGAATTTCTTACAAAAAATTTTGCAAATTGGGCCAGTGGGAATGAGATAATTGATAATTACATTCAAGAAAAGCACTTAAAATACAAATATGGTGTAGTATTTGAATGGATACCATACGATAAGTTTATTGAAGTTAAAAAGATAGAAGAAAGTGATTTTGCTACAGCAATATGGAAGGAAGGTCCATTATTTTATAATAAATGCGAAGAGGAATGGATAAGGATATCATATAAAGAAGTTATATTAAGGTTTTTACATAACTCAGAAAATATTACTGATGAATTTATAAAAAAGGTACTAAATAGTTTTGAATTTAGTTTGAATATTGATATGATATTAATTATTATTTTTTTTTTTTTTTTGATAGATTAAATCATATTTATTAAATATTTGTTATAGAGATTATGGAATATCTCAAAATCCAGATACAAGAGATTATATTTTGGTTTTTAGCAATAAATATTTTTACTACTATTGTAAAAAGTGTGGTAATAAGGTTTGTAATAAATTGTGTAAATCATGCTATATAAATCATTTAAAAAACAATTTTATAAACTGGACCAGTGGGAATGAAAAAATTGATAATTTTATTCAAATGAAGCAAATAAATGTTAAGAAAATAAGTGATTTAATATTTGAATGGATACCATACAATGAGTTAATTGAAATTAAAGAAATAGGAAAAGTTGGATTTTCTGTAGCAATTTGGAAGGAAGGCCCGCTACATTATAGTATTGATGAAAAGGAATGGATGAAAGAACCATATAAAAAAGTTGTATTGAAATATTTATCTAACTTACAAAATATTACTGATGAATTTTTAAATGAGGTACGAATTTCTTTATAAAGGTTTATCTACTTTTTGGATTTTAATATTATTTTTTCTTATATTTAAATAGGTTATTACATCAATTGATAGCTATGGAATATCTCAAAATCCAAGTACAAAAGATTATATTTTGGTGGCACATAATAGATATTCTAATAAATATTGCAAAGAATGCGATAAAGAATTTACAAAATTAAACCATAAGTGTTGTGAATCATGCTTAATAAATTGTCTAGAAAGTAATCTTATAAATTGGACTAGTGGAAATGAGAAAATAGATGATTTCATTCGAAAAAGGCAATTAAAAACTAGTATTGGAAGTTCTAATGTATTTGAATGGATACCATACAATAAGTTTATTGAAATCAAGAAAGTTGGAGATAATTGCTTAACTACAGCAATATGGAAAAAAGGTCCTTTAATTTATATTACTCATGAAAAGAAATGGATGAGAACATCATCCAAAAAAGTTTTTTTAAAATATCTCTGTTATTCACAAAATGTTACTGATGAATTTGTAAATAAGGTATTGAAATTTTTTTAAAAATTTATTTTTAATGTAATATTAATTATTTTTATATTTATTAGATTGAATCATATTTAACAAATAAAATGGACTATGGAGTGTCTCAAAACCCAGATACAGGAGATTATATTTTGGTTTTTAATGGTGAATATTTTGACTATTATTGTGATAAATGTGGTAATGAATATGAAAATAAATGTGTAAAATGGTGTAGATTATGTCAAATAAAACATTTAAAAGATAATTTTACAAGCTGGACTAGTGGAAATGAAAAAATTGATAGTTTAATTCAAAAAAACCAATTAAAGATTAATGAGTATAAAGATACTATAATTGAATGGATACCATACAATAACTTTATTGAAATTATTGAAACTGAAAATGGTGGCTTTACCACAGCAATATGGAAGGATGGCCCATTATATTATAGTATACCAAACAGGAAATATAAAAGGAAATTAAATAAGGAAGTTTTATTAAAATATCTATATGGTTCACAAAATATTAATAATAAATTTTTAAATGAGGTATGATGTTTAATATTAATTATTAATAATTGTTACAACCATTAATACATAATTTTTTGTATTTATATAACAGATTATTTATTCAATTGAGGAAATTTGTGGTATTTCTCAGGATCCAAATACAAATGATTTTATTTTGGTTCTTCAAATTAAATATTATTGTAAAAATTGTGGTAAAAAATATAATAATCAGTTTGAAATAGATAGTAAAAACTGTATATCATGTCAAACAAAATGTGAAAATCAGAAAATTAATGATTTAATTCAAGAAATGAAATTAAATTTTAATTATAACTCTAATTTTACTATAATGTTTGAATGGATACCACATGATCAGTTTGATGATATTAAAGAAATAGGTAAAGGCGGGTTTTCTACAGTTTATTCAGCAATATGGAAAGATGGTTTATTATATAATGTTCATAGCAAATGGGAAAGAAAACCAAAAACAAAAGTTGCTTTAAAATATTTACACAATTCACAAAATTTTCTTGATGAGTTTATAAATGAGGTATGGATTTCTTTTATGATTATTTAACAAAGTAATTTATACAAATAAATAATATGTATATTATTTAATAGGTTAAAGCATATTCAAATCAAAAATTAAGCACTATTACTAAAATATATGGAATATCTCAAGATCCTAATACAAAAGATTGTATTATGGTTCTTGAATTTGCAGTAGGCGGAAATTTCAGTGATTATTTAGATAAAAATTATGAAAGTTTTGATTGGTTTAGAGGATTAGAAGTATTAGCTGAAATTATTAGTGGTCTTACTATAATTCATCAAAAACAGATGATTCATCGTGATTTTCACATAGGAAACATATTATTTACAACAATGAAAGAAATTATTTCCAATACTCTTAACCACCATTATAATAGTAATGATTATGTCACATATATTTCTGATATGGGATTATGTAAAAAAATTGATGATATTAATGAAACAAATATTTATGGAGTTATACCTTATGTAGCTCCTGAAGTATTAAGAGGAAAACCTTATACTCAAGCAGCAGATATATATAGCTTTGGTATGATTATGTATGTTGTGGCAACTGGAATACAACCTTTTGATGATTGTGCTCATGATGAGTATTTGGTATTAAATATATGTAATGGAATTAGACCTGAAATAAATGAGATAATTGCACCAAAATGTTATATTGATTTAATGAAAAGGTGTTGGGATGAATATCCAGATAATCGACCAAATTCTATTGAAATAAAAGAAGTGATTGAATTATTTTATAGCTCATTAAATCAAAATTATAAGAAAAAGGAGCAACACTATGAAATTGAGGAAAAATTTAAAGATACGCAAGAATATAGAAAAGAAAATCTTTTATCAATCAAAAACAACAAATCAACTACTCATACACAAGCTATTTATACATCTCGATTACTTAATCCTTTTACAAAAAATATTTCCAGTATTAGTACAGTAGAAATCACTGATTTTACAAAGTGAGTGTATTTTTTATTTGCTATTTTTTAATTGTCTCATTTCTTATTTTAAATTATAGCTTGTAATTTTATGTGTTAAAATCTCATTTATATATCATGAAGTAATTTTAAGTAGGATAAAAGCATGCTATATTTTTGTTTGCCAGTCAAATAAAAAAAGAAGAAATATTAATTTTAGATAAAAGAACAACTTATTTTTCTTATTCGATTTTTAGTTTTAACATTTTTTTTAACATTTATTATTTATTTATATTTAAATATATACTAGTTAGCTTTGTATAACACTGATTATAGAGTAATATGTGTTAACATCCTTTTCATAATAAAAATCAGTTTATTAACTAAACAAAACTTTTACATATAAAGATAGTGAGATAGTAGTAAATTTTATAATTATGAATAAAGTTTTCAATTCGATTGAGGCCATTTGATTGGCTCATTCGTGGCACAATCTAACCGATCAAATGGCTGAGATCGAAAACAGCAAAGCAGTGTTGTACATTTTTGATGTCCGCAGCTTTTTTTGGTTGTCCCGGACATGTCCGCGCTCTGTCCGTACTCTTCTGTAACTAAAAAAACTCGACAAAAATTATATATGTTTATGCATAATTGGATGCTAAACATTTTTGCTAAGTATCGAACAAGGTTATCATAGTAAAATATTGAGGGGGTTTTTATTTCTTTTTGTGTAACATGTCCCGGACATTGTCCCGTGACAACACTGCAGCAAAGTATTGCCAAAAAGATCTATACAATAAGTGTTTTATTATATAGACTCTCACGATCACACTATTAAATCGGTCACGAGTTATAGTCTATTTAAGGCTTATTGTATAAAAATCTAATTTTATTATGTATTTGTACAGTATTCAGTTAATATATATATCATCAATAAAGAAAAAAAATACAGTGTGATCCTATAAGGATATATAATAAATTGATTTACTATATACCCAAATTTCACTACCTGTATATATGTTATAATGATTGTCTCTATGGTTTAATTTTATTTAAAAAAAAATAGAATTGAAATTGATGGGTTTTCAATTTTTTATACAATATATTAATTAACTATAACCAAATCTTAGTAAATAAATAATTATATTTCAAGATAATAATGAAAATTTCATTTAATTTAGCGATACTATTTAAAAGTTCTTCATATAAGAGAAGCCAAAAACAGTATTTTAAGTCGCTGAACTAATGCGAAAATTTGTTTATATTGCTGGCTGGCTTATACATTATATATTATTACTTAACTGGAAGAAAGTGAAAATTTACAAAAAAAAAGGAAAATGATCTATTACACTTCACAACGCACCGATGTAAAAAAAAAATAGTTGACTTTGTAATTATAAATTTAGAATAGCGAATTAACTTTTGAAGTTTCATATATTAGATAAATTACGTATAGCGATTAATTATATGCAAATCAATAAATAACAAGATAACCTATAAAATCAAAAAATATTAGCTTAAAAAATAATATAAAGGTTAGGTCTTAAGGGATGATCAGTCACGTAACCACGCTTATCCCCAACAACCAGTTCTAAAGAATGCCAACAAAAAATATTAAAAAAAAACCTGCCTAATGATTTGAAACAATTTTCTTATTTGATTGCGATCAGCAATTGGAGAAGCTATTCGTATGTTGAATGTTTATGCATTAATATTCCTTAATATTTATGTCGCTCTGATTTAATTGTTATATAAAGGTAATTTGATTGATTATCTTACGTTTTGTAAATGTATCATCACATTGTTTTTTTGTTTGTTAGTGGATTAATAGTTATTTTTAGAGATATTGTTATATTTAATTACGTTAAAGGAATATCCTAAATTGTAGGTCCAGATATATACCATTAATTCCATAACTACAACTTTTAAAGAATTTCCGATTTAAAACATAGATTTTTAAATAATAAAGAAACATATACTATATATTTTTTATTATGAGCAAATAACTGCGTGCGTTTAACCGGAGGTAAGGCCGTTCCAATTTAATCTTTAGTTTAACGTCCCC
>QZLH01000042.1:157981-172981 GCA_003833135.1 Oehlia diaphana
CCCCCCCCCCCTCAAAATTTTTGGCCGGAAAGGACGTTAAACTAATTATTAATTTTGAACGGCCTAAATATGGGATAAAAGGTGGTTATAGTTGTCACTATATTTATGTATTAATTGAAACATTTCCGTGGTTTATTTTTACCGCTTGTTTTAGCAAGAGAATTTTTTAATGCAAATAATTCTCTACAATTGAACGACCTTATGACAAACTTTTGATTTAAAAAATTTTTAACATCAAGGATTTTAGTGTAGTGCCGGTTATAATATATAAGCTAATAAGAAGCTGTACACCATTTAACGAAGTGAATCCATACATAATTAATATAATTAATGACTTTTTTTGCAACAAATTTTCTTTAAGATCGTATTAATATAAATAAACAATATTCAAATTTACCCAGGATCCCAGGATATGCCTGATCTGGACGCCAAATTCGTTATAAAAATGAGCTAACTATATTATATATTAAACATTAATTATCATAACAGAGACCAGAAACATTGAATTATTTATTAAATTTTATGATGGAGAATACAAAAATCTATTTTGTTAAAAACCGCAGAAAAAAAAAATATAAATACATTTTTTTTTTTTTTTTTTGAAATAAATAAACTATTATGAACCGTTAGTTTTCAAGAACTAAATAAAATTTTACGTTTGTTAGAAGTATGAACTTTTTCAATGATACAACATTATTAAAATTTCACGACTGTTCTCACCAAAAACTATAAGATTTTGGTATAAAATTAATATCAAAATTTTGTGAATAAGCTACTTACAATTTTCGAACTTTTCATAACCCTTCTTTCGCTGTTAGGTGGGAATTAGCTATGCAAGCATACGCAGTAACACAGCATCCTCGCGCAAAAGATGGGTACGAAAGATTATGTGGCGTAGCAAAGCGATTGTATAACGAACACGGGAAACATAGAAAACCAATCGGATTCATCACGGAAGCCAAACCTTCTAAAGGCAAGAAGAAGTCTAAATCTGGTAAGACTTAAAGTACAGAAGATTGACAAGCCATCTACGCAATCATCTACAAAAAGAAAGTTCCAGCAAAATCCGTCATCAATAATCACATGATATCACAAGAAAGTACGTGATCAATCGTGACATCATGATTTATGATTGCCGTCGAATGGGACACAACGAACTCAGCAACTATTAAGCAACAGAAGAAATTTCAAATTATTTACGTACGCGAAAATAGACGAGGATGGGCCTATGGACTTATATGCTAACATACGATGGTTAAATGAGCGCTATCTGAAAGAAAATGGAGTGAAACATTTCAGGCCGTAGTTGAGAAGGTAGATAGTACTGTATGCATCAATTCGAACTATGGAAACTTCGATACGCCGTCAAAATATTGCATAATTTATTGATTTTTGCTGATTGCTTGCTACCAAGGATGGGATAAAAAAGAAATTTCAAATAAATCACATACAGTATATAATTTTCGTCGTGAACATTGTGCTTTCATAAGAATTTTATCATGATTAGTACGGACAAAAAATTTGACATTTTATTGTTAAATTAATTTTATTGTCAGCTAACGAAGTAGTGTAAAACACTTGAACATCACGCAATGCTTATAGCTGAACGTCTAATTGATATTTTTTGCGTCGATTCATTACTCCGTTGTGAACAGTAATGGACTATTTTTCCCATGTATAATTGTTCGTTTTCCCTTCGATTCGTTAATAATGAGATAGCCAAAAAAAAAAAAAATCCTCGCAATTTTTAAATATTAGGCCGTTCTAAATTAATAATTAGTTTAACGTCCTTTCCAGCCAAAAATTTTGGGGGGGGGGAAGGGGATAATTTAAATAAACATGAAAATTAATCATATTAAAAATTTCGGAAATTATCGGTAAAATCGGAAATTCTCGGTAATATTAAATTTTAGTAAAGGAGGGGGTGTTTAAACATATCAAACATAATTATATGTTTAAATCACCCTTGAATTTTTCAAAAATAGGGGGAGGGGGGAGGACGTTAACGAACAAATTGGAACGTCCTTATTATATGCTAAATGAA
This sequence comes from Oehlia diaphana, assembly GCA_003833135.1. Classification (NCBI taxonomy): domain Eukaryota; kingdom Fungi; phylum Glomeromycota; class Glomeromycetes; order Glomerales; family Glomeraceae; genus Oehlia; species Oehlia diaphana. Next base: position 160,026 of record QZLH01000042.1, read on the forward strand.
CCCATTGCATGGCTTAATTTTTTTTATATATAATTGATTATAAAAATGTTTATTCGAAATATTATCTAGCGACCAGCTTAAAAAGTGTAAAAAATAATAAAGACGCATTTTAGAAGTCATGTGATTCAAATAACTCGTGTCTTTTTTACATAACTACGTTGCACTATAATTTGTCTAACGTTTTCAATATTGGTTTTTGAAACTTTTTTTTTACGATTGAAATACTTAATTATTAGCTTTAAGCTCAAAATTGTTATCGTTATACTTACATTATGGTTTTTCATTTATTAAATTTGCAAGGTAAATATTTTTTTAGTTCCAGTTTTTTTTATATTTCTTTGTTTAAAGTTGGATATTGAGGTTGTACTTAAATTATTGAATTAAATAAATATCGTTACTTTCCGTACATATATTTTTCTACTTAGTATTTTAATATATTGGATTGTTTTTAAATTTTCAGTGCAAACTTGCACATGTTATGTATGTTTCAATACGTTCTCTAAATTTGACCCCGTGATTAAGTATAATGTGCCGTGCATTACTGAAAATAGTGCTACGCTACCCAACTATTAGCTAAAAAATAGAAATGCGCTACACAATTACGCCATATTTTCCTTGTAACCAAATTTGGTACAGTTTTTTATAAATACAAGCGGGTGATCATTTTCGTTCAAAAATTTTATTTTTCAATGGAATTTCTTACAAACAATTTTGCAAATTGGACAAGTGGGAATGAAATAATTGATAATTTCATTCAGGAAAAGCAATTAAAATATAGTGGTAGAACAGTAGTATTTGAATGGATATCATACGATAAATTTATTGAAATTAAAGAGATAGGAGAAGGAGGTTTTGCTACAGCAATATGGAAGGAAGGTCCATTACGTTATTGTGAAGAGGAATGTATAAGATCATCATATGAAAAAGTTATATTAAAAACTTTATACGACTCAGAAAATATTACTAATGAATTTATAAAAAAGGTAATAAATTTTTTACAAATTTAGTTTGAATATTAGTAATATTAGTATGATATTAATTTCTTTCGAATTTTAATAGATTGAATCATATTTACTAAATTATGACGGAAATTATGGGATATCTCAAAATCCAGTCACAAAAGATTGTATTTTGGTTTTTTTCAATAAATATTTTGTCAATTATTGCGAAACATGTGGTGAAAAATATGGTGAGGTTGATGGAACATGGTGTAAATCATGTCATATAAATTGTTTAAAAGGTAATTTTACAAACTGGACCAGTGGAGATGAGAAAATTGATAATTTTATTCAAAAGAAGCAATTAAATATTGAAGAAAGTCATGATTTAATATTTGAATGGATACCATATAACGAATTAATTGAAATTAAAGAAATAGGAAAAGGATTCTGTGTAGCAATTTGGAAGGAAGGTCTACTATATTATGTTAATATTAGAAAGGAATGGATAAGAGATTCATATAAAGGTGTTGTATTAAAATATTTATCTAACGCGCAAGATCTTACTGATGAATTTTTAAATGAGGTAAATGAAGTACGAATTTCTCAAATCATTAATTTATTTTCTAGATAATAATTTTTTTTTTTTTTTTGTATATTTAAATAGGTTACTTTATCGTATAAATGTTATGGGATAACTCAAAATCCAAATACAAAAGATTATATTTTGGTGGTTCATAATAAATATTATAATAAATATTGCAAAGAATGTGATAAAGAATATATAAATTTAAATCACAAGTGCTGTAGATCATGTCTAATAAATTATTTAAAAAATAATTTTATAAATTGGACCAGTGGAGACGAAAAAATTGATGATTTCATTCAAGAAAAACAATTGAAGATGAGTAATGAAAATACTATAATATTTGAATGGGTACCATATACCGAGCTTATTTATATCAAAGAAATAGAAGATAATTGTTTAACAACAGCAATTTGGAAGGAAGGTCCATCACATTATGATACTTATATGAAGAAATGGATTAGAACATCATACGAAAAGATTTGTTTAAGATATTTATATAATACACAAATTGTCACTGATAAAATCATAAATAAGGTATTGAATTTTCTATTAACATAGTTTGTATTTTAATATAATATTAATATCTTTTATATTTATTAGGCTGAATCTTTAGTAGATTATTCTTATTATGACATTGGTAAAGATTATAAATTAACTTATGGATGTTACGGAATATCTCAAAATCCAGATACAAAAGATTATATTTTAGTTTTTAATGTTAAATATTTTGAAGATTATTGTGAAAAATGTGGTAATAAATATGAAAAAAAATGGTGTGGTTCTTGTCTAATAAACTATTTAAAGAATGATTTTACAAACTGGACCAGTGGAAATGGGAAAATTGATGATTTCATTCAAAAAATGCAATTAAAGATTAATGAGGATAAAGATGAAATATTTGAATGGATATCATATAACAAGTTTATTGATATTAATGAAACAGGAAAAAGTGGATTTACTACAGCAGTATGGAAAGATGGTCCATTGTATTATAGTAATATAAGAAGAAAATATAAAAGGAAATTAAATGAGAAAGTTTTATTAAAATGCCTTTATAATCCACAAACCATTGATAATAAATTTTTAAATGAGGTATGAAATTTCTATAAATATGTTTAATTATTATCAATTACTAATATAATATATTTTAATATAACAGATTACATATTCAAGAAAGGAGAGTTATGGTATGTCTCAAAATCCAATTACAAAAGATCTTATTTTAGTTCTTAAAGGTAAATATTATTGTATAAACTGTTGTGAAAAATATAACAATGAGTTTGAAATAGATAATAAAAGTTGTATACTGTGTCAAACCAGTCACGAAAATAAAAAAATTAGTGATTTGGTTCAAGAAATGAAATTAAGTATTAATCATAACTCCAATGAATTTAATATAATGTTTGAATGGATACCATACGATCAGTTTAATAATATCAATGAAATAGGCAAAGGTGGTTTTTCTACAGTATATTCAGCAATATGGAAAGATGGTTTATTATTTCGTGACAAGAGGTATTTTTTTGAAATGAGTAATTGGAAAAGAAAACCAAATACAAGGGTTGCTTTAAAATGTTTACATAAATCACAATATTTTGTTAATAAATTTATAAATGAGGTATGAATTTCTTTATATATATTTAACAAGTAGTTTATCTATATATATTAATATATATATATTTAATTAGGTCAAAGCATATCCAAAGCAAAAGATGGATAATATTATTAAATTATACGGAATATCTCAAAATCCAAATACAAAAGATTATATTATGGTTCTTGAATATGCGGATGGTGGGAATTTCAATAATTATTTAGGTAAAAATTATGAAAGTCTTGATTGGTTTAATGGATTAAATGTGTTAACTAATATTATTGATGGTCTTAGCAAAATCCATCAAAAACAGATAGTTCATCATAATTTACATATGGGAAATATATTATTTACAAAAAAGGATAATAACTATAATGCATGTATTTCTGATATGGGTTTATATAGGAAAATTGATGATATTAATGAAATAAATATTTATGGAGTTATGCCTTATGTAGCTCCTGAAGTATTAAAAGGAAAACCTTATACTCAAGCAGCAGATATATTTAGCTTTGGCATGATAATGTATGTTGTAGCAACTGGAAGACAACCTTTTGATAATTGTGCTCATGATGAGATTTTGATATTAAATATATGTAATGGAATTAGACCCGAAATAAATGAGCAAATTGCACCAAAACGTTATATTGATTTAATGAAAAGGTGTTGGGATTTGAATCCAGAAAATAGACCTAATTCTATTGAAGTAAAAGAAACAATTGAATTATTTTATAATTCATTAGATCAAAAATTTAAGAAAGTGAAACAACAATACTATGAAATTGAAAAACAGTTTAAGGAAACACAAGAATTTAGAAAAACAAATCTTTTATCAGTTAAAAATAACAAATTCATAACTCATGCACAGGCTATTTATAAATCTCAATTACTTAATCTTTTCATAAAAAAATCTTTTGAGTAGTAATACAGTAGAAATCGCTGTTTTACAAAATAAATTTACTACTATTTTCAATATTTTCAAGAAAATGATTATAGGATATATATATGTAATAAGAATAAAAGTTCAATAGTTCAAAGTAAAAAAGAATGTTATTAATCTTATATAAGAATTGTACGAATTATTTAATTAACTTTATATTCCCTCAAGTTGTCAGTCAATAAATAAAATGATATTAAGTATTAGATTTAAAAAGAATCTTCTATATTCAATTCTTTGTTAATATTTTTATTATTTTATGTTTAGGAATTCATTTTAGAGTAACATGTATACATTTTTTTTTATAATAAATCAAATTCTTGACATTCAAACAATATTATCATATTCAATAGCAGCTATTGTCATACTTATAAGGAATGTCCTGGTAATTTATGATTTTTATTTAATATGAAAAATAGAGTATTTCGCATTTACTAAAAGGGAATGTTCAAAAGTGAAGCAGAGTCACGTGATCCTAGTTAAATATTCATCTCTTTTCCACACAACCCTACATAAGGCTTTTCAATAAAAATGACCCAGATAGTGAAGTTTATATAAGATAACAGAAGCTAATTTTATACTTAAGAGTTGTGAGCTAAAAGAACGTAATATTCAAGTTAAATTCAACGTCTTGTTCCTTCCATATAAATATTATAATGAAAATTTGAAAACAACAAGAGGATGAAGTGATGTAGTTTAAAACCTAATGTAGACCAGCTAATAAAGTCTGGATTCGTTAATCCGGATATCCGATTTTGAGTTTATCTGTTCAATCCGAATAAACTAATCATCTTAAACGATATTATCGGTAACAAATATAGTAAATCTTATTAACATATAGTAATAATCAATAATAATACAGTTTCTTTGATCAATAACATTTGAATTTTCAGTAATAGCTTACGATAAAAAGAAAAATGAAACAAATGAAATAGTTAATATAACTTCTTCCTCAGTTCTTCAAGAGGGACGAAGTTGATCAATGAATCAATCATGTGAGAGAACTCCCCAAGAGGTCCAGATCATCAAAAAGCTTAACCACATTACTATTGTGGTTTAGATGATCTGACTTTTAATTTTGATAACTTCATTTTTCTTGTTATTTTGGTATATAGTAGTATTATGAAACTATTATATGAAAAAATGATTTATTCACACTACTAAACAAAATAAACAATAGATTGCGTAATTATTTTCTTTCTTTTATTAATATTTATAAAATGTAATACAATTAATCTGTTGCAAAAATGTGAATAACTTAACAAGTATTTATCAAATCTTGGGGAAAATTGAGCTGAAGATAGTTTAGACCTACTGAACACTTTTTTTAATATCACAGCATAATTTGAGTATTTTGGTCAATGTAAATCAGTTCTGAGTGTTTAGAAAAAGTGCGGCCCACCAAGACTTAGTAGAAACCTGTATGAAACTGTTTCAAATTTACTGAACAACTTTACCTAGACAGAGGCGATTTACTCTGACTAAAGTGCTGAAATTACGCTCTAATATCTCTAGTCTCTACACAAAATTTAATTTAACTATTGCATTTTTTTTAATGGAAACCTGGTTTAATTTTTTTTCCATTTTTTTTAAGTAGTTTTCTTTCTTTTTTTTTTAAAAAAAAAACTAAACTCAAACCAAAATCGGGTTTAATTGAATTAAATGCATTTTTTTTTTTTTTATTCAAAAAATACTAATTGCATTTTTATATTAAAAGATGTGTTTTGTTAACTAAAACAATTTTCGGGTTTTTCAATATAGAAAACTGATTAAACTAATTGTCAGCTATTTTAATATAGTCGGGCTTTGTTTTTTTTATCAAAAGAAATGAGTCATAATTGTTATGTAAAAGTGCATTTTTTTAGACCGTTGATCATTTCAAAAATCTTGTGCAAATTTGATCATGTGATTTAATGTGTGTCATTCATTAATTAATTGTAATATGCTACACAATTACGCCACATTTTCTTTGTAGCCAAATTTGGTCTTACTATATACTATCTTTAAGGGGTTATTATAATTATTTTTTTTATTAATATTGAACGTTAAAGGAATTACTTTTTTCATTTTTTTATTCAAAAATTTTAGTATTCAATGGAATTTCTTACAAAAAATTTTGCAAATTGGAGTGAGAATGAAATAATTGATAATTTCATTCAAGAAAAGCAATTAGAATACAAAAATGGTGTAGTATTCGAATGGATACCATACAGTAAGTTTATTGGGATTAAAGAGATAGAAAAAAGTGATATTGCTACAGCAATATGGGAGGAAGGTCCATTATATTACGAACATGAAGAGGAATGGATAAGATTATCGTATAAAGAAGTTATATTAATATTTCCATATAACTCAGAAAATATTACATATGAATTTCTAAATAAGGTATTAAATTTTGAATTTAGTTTGAACATCAGTATAATATTAATTTTTTTTTATCTTTTTTTAGGTTAAATCATATTTACCATATGATAGTAATTATGGAATCTCCCAAAATCCAGTTACAAAAGATTATATTTTTGTTTTTGGCAATGAATTTTTTCTCTATCATTGTAAAAAATGTGGCAAACAATATAATTATCATCTTGAAGATTATAATTGTAGAGATGATTTGGAAATAGATAAAGCAATCAAATGGTGCAAATCATGCCATATAAATCATTTAAAAGATAATTTTACCAACTGGACCAGTGGAGATGAGATAATTGACAATTTTATTCAAACGAAGCAATTAAATCTTATGACAAGTTTTGATATAATATTTGAATGGATACCATACGATGAGTTAATTAAAATTAAAGAAATAGGAAAAAGCGGATTGTCTACAGCAATTTGGAGGGAAGGTCCACTATATTATGATCGAATTGAAAAGGAATGGATGAGAAACTCATATAATAAAGTTGTGTTAAAATATTTATCTAATTCACAAAACCTTACTGATGAATTTTTAAGTAAGGTACGTATTTTCAATATATATTTAATTATTTTCTAGATAAATTGATTCTTTTTTATATATTTAAATAGGCTACTGTAACATATGAAAGTTATGGAATATCTCAAAATCCAAATACAAAAGATTATATACTGGTGGTTCATATTGAATATTATCATAAATATTGCGAAAAATGTGATAAAGAATATACAAAATTAGATCATGTGTTTTGTGAACCATGTCTAATAAATGATTTGAAAAATGACTTCGTAAATTGGACCAGTGGAAATGTTAAAATTGATGATTTCGTTCAAAAAATGCAATTAAAAATTAGTATTGAAAGTTCAGTTATATTTAAATGGATACCATTTAATGAATTTATTGATATCAAAGAACTAGGAAATAATTGTTTGACTACAGTAATATGGAAAGAAGGCCCATTATATTACAATAACTATGAAATAAGATGGATGAGAACACCATATGAAAAAGTTTGCTTAAGATATTTATATAATTCACAAAACGTTACTGATGAATTTATAAATAAGGTAGTAAAACTTTCTATTAAGGTACTAAACTTCTATTAATTTAGTATGAATATTAATATAGTGCTTAATTTTTTTAGGCTGATTCTTTATTAAGTTATTCTTATATTGATATTAATAATGAGAATAAATTAACTTATGGATGTTATGGAATATCTCAAAATCCAGATACAAAAAACTATGTTTTGATTTTTCACAATAAATATTTAGAAGAATATTGTGAAAAATGTGGCGATAAATATGATGAATATAGCAAATGGTGTAGTTTATGTCAAATAAATTTTTTAAAAAATGATTTTACAAACTGGACTAGTGGAAGTGGAAAAATCGATAATTTCATTCAAAAAATACAATTAGAAATAAATAATACATGTAAAAATGAAATATTTGAATGGATACCATATAACAAGTTTATTGATATTAATGAAACAGGAAAAAGTGGTTTTGCTACAGCAGTATGGAAAGATGGTCCATTGTATTATAGTAATATAAGCAGGAAATATAAAAGGAAATTAAATGAGAAAGTTTTATTAAAATACGTCTATAATTCACAAAACATTAATAGTAAATTTTTAAATGAGGTATGAAATTTCTATAAATATATTTTAGTTATTAGCAATTATTAATAATATTTTGTGTTATATCAGATTACATATTCAAGAAAGGAGAGTTATGGTATATCTCAAAATCCAATTACAAAAGATTTTATTTTAGTTCTTCAAGATAAATATTATTGTATAAACTGTTATAAAAAATACAACAATGAATTTGAAGTAGATAATAAAAGTTGCATATCATGTCAAACCAGCCATGAAAATAAAAAAATTAGTGATTTGGTTCAAGAAATGAAATTAAATATTTATCATAACCCTCGTTATTCTGATATGATATTTGAATGGATACCATATGATCAGTTTTATGACATTAAAGAAATAGGCAAAGGTGGTTTTTCTACAGTGTATTCAGCAATATGGAAAAATGGCTTATTACATGCAAGTTATATGGGTGGATATTGGGGAAGAAATCCAAATACAAGGGTTGCTTTAAAATGTTTACATAATTCACAAAATTTCCTTGATGAGTTTATAAATGAGGTATGAAATTCTTTATAATTTAATTATTTTGCAAAGTAACATTTATACATATTGTATATTAAAATATTATTCAATAGGTTAAAGCATATTCAAATCAAAAAATAGAAAATGTTCTTAAAATATATGGAATATCTCAAAATCCAAATACAAAAGACTATATTATGGTTCTTGAATATGCCGAAGGAGGAAGTTTCGATAATTATTTAGATAAGAATTATGAAAGGTTTGATTGGTTTAATGGATTAAAAGTGTTAACTAATATTATTAATGGACTTAGTAAGATTCATCAAGAACAGATGGTTCATCGTGATTTTCACATAGGAAACATATTGATTACAAAAAATGAAATTTTAGGAGATTTTCACATTTATTCCTCACACGAAAATAATAATGATATTGATAATAACGATAAATATAATGCATGTATATCTGATATGGGATTATGTAGAAAAATTGATGATATTGACGAAACAAGTATTTATGGAGTTATGCCTTATGTAGCTCCTGAAGTATTAAGAGGAAAACCTTATACACGAGCAGCAGATATATATAGTTTTGGTATGGTTATGCATGTTGTAGCAACTGGAAGACAACCTTTTGATAACTGTGCTCATGATGAGGTTTTGGTATTAAATATATGTAATGGGATTAGACCTGAAATCAATGAGAAAATTGCACCAAAATGTTATATTGATTTAATGAAAAGATGTTGGGATTTAAACCCAGAAAATAGGCCAAATTCTATTGAAGTAAAAGAAATCATTGAATTATTTTATAATTCATTAGATCAAAAATTCGAGAAAAATAAACAAAAAGACTATGAAATTGAAGAACAATTTAAGAAAACACAAGAATATAGAAAAGAAAATCTCTTATCAATTAAAAATAACAACAAATCAACAACTCATGTTCAAGATATTTATACATCTCGATTACTTAATCCCTATACAAAAAATCTTTTCAGTAATAGTACGGTGGAAATTACTGATTTTACAGAATAAGTTATTTTATTCTCATTTCTTATTTTTATTTTATTCTATGAAAATAATTGTCTATATATTTAAAATATTATATAATTTAGGAATTGTAGGAATTAATTAAGTAAACTTTTATCTTTTAGTTTTTTTAGTTTATCAGTAAAAAAATCAATACTTACTAGGTCTAATAAGAAAACTTCTATACTCGATTTTTTGTTATTATGTATATTAAGGATAATATAAAATTGGTTTTTGTTTAACATTGATTATAGAGTAATTTGTATTTTTCATACAATAAAATCAATTTGTAATTGAACAAAACTTTAATTAACATATGCAAATTGCAGTATTCTGATACATACTATATCTAACTAAATAACAAAAATTTTAGGTTTTATAATTGTAAATTCTCAAGGATTTCATCCAATTGGACAATCCGATATCCAAAAGTTAAAAAAACAAACTGATTGAGTTTGACCAAACAACATGACTTTGCTGGTAAACTAAAATACTACTGGACAAATGGATAAAATCACTTTTAAACACAAATGAATTTCGATTTGATTTTTTAATTAAAAAGTATTAATTTCATTAGGAATATAAAAAGACAGGTTGTTAATATTTAAATTTAGTTTTTTTATTTTGTCACCATTTTCGAAATCGTAAGTCGCAAACTATTTCGGCTTCGTATTATGGTAATAGAGCAAAATACTTCTTCCTTATGATGTTCCATTGCTTCATCCTTAGCCTGCACCTCCGCTTCGGTTCATCACTAATGGTGACCTTGAATAAAGGAGTGGTTGATCTGAAACACTATAAGATTAGTTGAATTTTCTGATTATAAAATTTATGGTACTAATTACAGTAAAAAAGAGTTGATAATAAAATGCTATTATGAATCTGTTTAATGTAACTATTTCGGCTCGTCATGATACATTTTCTAACACATAAACATAATATTATATTAACATCATATCGGGTATATGTAGGATGAAGGTTGTACATCAAGACATTATCCGGCTACCAAGAATTTTTTTTTAAAAAAAAAAAAAATGCGGCCGTGTGAGACCGTATCGACGTATCGTTAGTTATTGTGTCTTAAGAGCATGATGTCTAGACATTGTGTTGATCATAGTAACCAAATATGGTAAATGTTTATTTACGGACGTAAAAAGGTACTATGTATTTGTACTACTGTACCAATCTAAAACGTAATTACAATACTCTTTAAGTGGTTATTAGGATAACCAAAAAAATTTTAGAACGTAAAACAAAATATTTTATCCGCACAAAATTAACCAATCGAAATTATAATATGTTAATTATTAATAATCTTAAGTTCCTTCTAATTAGAAACTTCTTGGCATGTTTCATAATTTTCTTTCATAAAACGAAAAAATCAGTCTAAATTAGTTTTATTATTTGATATCATAAATATATTTTACACTAATTTAGCAAATAAACTTTTTAATATTTCCCACAAATATATATAAATAAGGGATAGAGAGTTTTGAATAAAAATAATAATTTATATAGTACATATTGTTTGTTTTAAAATTTAGTTTATTCCAAAAAAGTTAATACAAAATTTAAATTCTTGTAAAGTGCTAAATTTTTTTAAAACATGATTGAAAATAGTTGGTAAAATATCGTCGGAATAACGAGCATTTAATTTCCAAATATGATTTTTCTGAACGAAAATAAACTAAACATCTCGGAAGTACTTGTACCCAAATCAATAAACCCCTTAAAACCAGAAATCAATATAAATGTGGCATATTAACTCGTAGAAAATACATATTTCATCTTATCACTGCAAATATGTATTCATCAGATGCATCAGAATGATCAGATAGTGATAATGCATCTTCTGCGCCGCGACAAATTATAATTAATTCTTATCAAAATCAAGATTCAATTTATCCCTAATATCTTTATTATAAACCAACAAATGATTTGTATCATTATAATATTACTTGTAAAGAAGTTCCTTATAATACCATTATTTCTTTATTAAATAAATTTTCGAATTTAGTATTTAAACTAATGAATATGAATATATTATTTATTACCAACAACAATACGATAATCGATTTTACAAGATTATATGTGAAATTATTTCTCCTTCCTCAATTACTAATTATTTGAATAAAAATATCCATGGTCATGAAATTGGGCAAAATATGGAACAGGAAAGATTAGTATTTACCTTTGATCAAAAAGAGAACATTAAATTTCATCTAACACAATATTTAAATTAAGTCAGTATATTAGTGATTATTTTGAGTTTTTAAACATCGATTTAAAAGAATATTCCATATTTATAGCACAATTATAAGATGTACATTGTACATACATCGAAACATTAAATAAAAACATATATCTACTAATATATTTTCGGATTATCAATTTTTTATTGATAGAAATTCATTAAAAATGAATTCTATAAATGGATAAAATAGTTCTTATGTAATGATATATATGTAATACGCCGATCGATCATTTAAAATCATTTGTAATCTTGATATTCTCATCAACTGCGTAAACATTTCATTTTTTTTTAGATAATAACGACCGGTTTCCTCTATATAATGGGCTAATTAAATAGTAGATGCCGATCTTTTTTGCTAAGTTAATAAGCCATTACGGATTACAATAATTTTGGCCGAAACGATTAATTTAGCCCTCAATCGAATACTTTTTACTATACTTTTTTTTTATTATTATTAGATCGATTATTAATGATTATGAATGTTTAATTTTTGTGGTCTGATTTCGCAAATTTAAAACTATTCTTAGTGGTGGTCCACACTTCCTCAAAAAGCACCGGCATTTGAAGATTCTCATAATTTGATTCCCGGTGTTAACGTTGAATATTTTTTAATTTGCGAGAAATATTGCTAATCTTTATTAACATTACGTAATGTTTTGAAACAAATGTTTCGACATCTACTTATTAACTAACACAACATAAATAAACGTTTAAATATGTAAATCAAAATCTGTTACCATCGATAGAATTTCACGAATAACTATACTTCAAATAACGAATAATGACAATTCTTTCGAAATTATTTCTTTATAGTGTTACAAGTTTTATGAGTACGGTAATCCAGAATTTTGATTTTACCCCTGAAATTCTGCATTTCTACGTTCCATTAGGATATAATTATTTTTTTTAAAGGATGTTTTTTTTTAAAGGATGAATGAAAAGAAATTGTTTTCGTGAAACATTAGTATTACGTTACCATCCTGATTCCTGACGTGTGTACTTTATGGCGAATTTTGGCATCTGGCATTTGCCATTTGTTGTATGCCCGATATTATTCCACGGAATTTAAGTTTATCCT
>QZLH01000042.1:177359-194698 GCA_003833135.1 Oehlia diaphana
TTTCGCAACGTTTTCTATTAAAATAATTAAAAAACGTTTGCGAAACATTTTTTTATTAAATTTTATATTAAAAAACGTTTTACAAACGTTTTCAGGATCGGTTAAACGGTCAGTCAAACGGTCGGTCAGAGGTCTTTGACCGACCGATATCGGTCACGGTCATGACCGGTCATAACCGGTTAATGACCGTGACCGTTGCCATCCCTATTGTAGACTCTAATGGAAAATGTTGCTGTAGCAAATGATATGCTCATGCATTTTAGATACAACAAATCTTAATTGGAGTGAAGGAAGTTTAGTAAATGCACCAACTCCAAGATTTCATTATGGTGCTACTTTATTACCCAATAATAAAATTATTTATATGGGTAAACCAATAATTTTTATACATTTCATACATATAATTTATTAATTTTACTAATGAACATTTATTGTTTAGGCGGTACAAATGATATTAATTTTGGTAACACTTTGAATCTCACTAAAGTCGCTTTAACATTAAATGAGGTACTGATTTTTTTCAAATGTTTCAATTGTCTTCTAAAAAGCAATAAATTAAGTCACTGCTTTTATAGGTTTATATATATGATACGGTTAATGATAATTGGGATACAAAAGTAAGTTAATTCACAACTGTATATAAAAATTTTCATTATAAATAATTTAACTTATTATCGAAATTTAGATAACAATGGGAAAAATTCCTTCTAAAAGAGTTGGTTTTTTTACAATTCTTGCTATGAAATTAAATAAGACACAGTTTACGATAATAAAAAAGTTTGAATTTTAATAATATATAATCAATATTTTTAACAGGTTTAGATGGTCAAAGAATTATAATTTATGGAGGATATTTTAGTAATCCCGGATATTTGGATACTACACTTTATGTATTAGATTTAAGTGGTATGTGCCAAACATTTCTGGAAAAATTCCAAACTCTAGAACTTTTCATAAGGCAAATGCAATTGGAAAATATATGGTTATATCATTTGGTAAATATATTATTTTAAATATTATCATATTATTTAAACAAATTAATTATTATTTTTAACAAAAAATAATAAAATTTAATAGGTGATGGTTATGATAGAAAAGTTGAAAGTGATATATTATTACTTGATATAAGTAAGAATGATGAATATATATGGACAACAAAATTTGATCATTCAATTTCAAATAATATATCATCACCAACTTCATCTACACCAACTTTGTCATCAACTTTGTCATCAACTTTGTCACCAACTTTGTTACCAACTTTGTCACCATCACTCTTACCATCACCTTCTCCTTCACCACCATTATTATTAAATAACAAACTAGTTGGTGTTATTATAGGATCTTTGTTAAGTGGTATTTTCTTATCAGTCGGAGTTTTCTTTGTCTATAAATGGTATAAAAATAGACAGAAACAAAAAACTATTCGTGAAAATGAATTTGAAAAAGATATTCAAATATCTTCATTGCAGAAACCCATGGTTTGTTAACAAGTATTTATGTAATCATCAAACAGTTTTAGTATTTATCATGGAATAAAGTTTTTTTATAATTCCGTAAAATTTTGATTATAAACATTTTAAAATCATAATAAATTATAGTATTTGATCTTAAAAAAAAAATAGTAACCAAACATCATAAATTAGCCAAAAATTAATTCTATTTTTTTTTTCAATTTATTAAATGATATTCAATGATGAATTAACTATTTTACAGAGATCTTGTATACTCTGAAAAAAATAAATTTTCATATTATTTTGTATACTTTTTTTAATAATTCTATTTAATTAATAGATTATTTTATGATATCATATGGCTTTGAAATACTTTATATTAAATAGAAAAATAAAATGTAATAAATAAATCATTGATAATAATAATAATATTAGTACTAAAATAGGTGTTTAGCACAAATTTATTATTACCATTATCAAAATTATGGCCATTTTACTAAGTCATCAGATGATTTTTTTGTATCCAACATTTTTTACATATTTTTGTACCATATTTTTTATATAATAATTTTTTTTTTTTTATGAATTATGAAATTCAAAGAATATTTTACGAAGAGTTTTGAAGTTTTGACCAACCAACTACTTTTAGTTTTGACCATTTAACTACCCTGACCAACAATTTGACTGATCATTTGATTATTTGGGCAATCTAAATTATGAATAGAATTAAAAATATTATTGCATTCTTTTAAGTACATAATTTATGAAATATATTTTTCAAAAAAAAAAAGTGTTACTATCTAGATGTCACGCAGAGTTGCTGTATCAGTTTCCCTAACATATGAATTTTTTTAAAAAAAATTGATTGGCTAAATAATTTTAATATTATTTTACAAATTTATTAAATAAGGACTAAAATTTATCCATAATCAGTTAATTACTTACATAACTAATAATATAAGATCATTATTACTTATATCATAATGATGTAATCATGGTCTTATATCATTATGATATAAGGTCATGATTATATAATTTTACAATATTTTAACAAATTCATGATTTTATTTATTTGGTCAATGATAACTAGCAAAAAAATTTAAGTTTTACATTTTTTTGTTTGGAGGATCAAAAAATAAAAATCATCAAAGTAAAAGTCTGAGGATAAATGGTACTAAAAATAAAAAATGAAATGGAAAAACTCAAGTTACCAAAAAACAAAAACAATAACAAAATAAATTAATTAATGATTCAAATTGGAACCTAATAATAATAAAAAAAAGAAATAAAGTTAGTAAACAAGAAAAAAAAATAATGAAAAAACCAACCCACACTTTGAAAGAGTACTATAGAATTTAAAGAAAAAGAACAAATGAAAAGTTAACAAAATTTATTGAATAACAACAAAAAAAAAAGAAAGGACTGCTGAAATCTAAAAAAGAAGTAAAAAAAGAAAAGATGAAGATCAGTAAAGAAACCAAAAAATGAAAGAACAGCCCAAATACAAGCCTCCATTTCCACAAAGATTAGAATCACTGAAACTTAAAAATAAGAAACCTAAAAATAAGAAGAGTAAAACAAAATTAGAACAAACAAAAAGAAAAAAATAGCACAAAAGAAGTTAGGAAGGGTGCTTTATAATTGATACAATATTTTGAAATAAATTCTCTTTTTACTTTTAAAAGTATAATTGAAGAATGCAAATGAAATCCTCTAACAATTTTTGAAAAGAGTAAACCCATACAACTGCACTACTACAGTGAGCATTAAATGTATTCCATATTAAATTTTATTTCTTCTTTTTTTATTAAAAATATAGAGTTTTTAATCAAGAAGTTTAGTAACTTCTGGATAAATAAAATTGAATAAATGTATATATAGTAATATATATGAAAAGGAATGATGTTTAGTGACAGAGAGAGAACTTTGGAAATAATTAATATATTTTTGGCTGAATACAGAAATGGTGTTATGTCAATATAAGTAGTAAAATAATATATGATAGAAAATATGACTAAGAAGATTGACCATGGAAGTTCATTTAATGATAACAAAAAAGATGAATCCAGTTAAAGCTTAAAGGATAATTGCATTAAAATAATTTATATATTATTTTTTATTGTTTGTTTGTTTAATTTTTTTTTTTAAAAAAAAACTAACAAATATGATTGCAAATATTGACTATATTGCATGTATTAATTGTATATGATGAAAGTATTAGTAATAGTACTTTAGAAAGGCTTGGCTATTTTCCAAATTGATGAAGAAGATGAGTTTCAAATAATATATCAATATTCTAACTGATTTATAACTTTCTTGCTGGAAAAAAATTGACTGATTTGAGATCATTCAATCATTTGGACAAGAATTGTGACTAAAATTAATAATAATTGTAATTTTACCATAACCCAAAACCAATGTTGCAATAAGTGGAATGCCCTAGGTGAATCTTTTACTGTTTGTAATTTAATTTGTGATTTAGTAGAAAAAAAAAATATGTTATACTAATAAAAGTTTAGATAAAGAGGATCATTCATTGGATCCAAACTATACAGAAGACACAAGAGAAAGTAATTTGATACCTATTCACTGTTTTAAACAATCATAGCATAAAAAAATTGTTAAAGAATATCCCTCTATTTATACAGAACATTTCATTAAAAGTATTGACATAAATGTTCTGATACTAGTATTACTAAGAAATAGGAATGAAGATCAAAAACAATTATGTGGAAAAATGAACTGTGATGATATAGCTGTATGGATAAAGGTGATATGAGAATACACCAAGTTCAGCTCAACAAGTCCTAGTATTAATTAATTCAGTTTGGTATGAAATCATGTAAAATACATTCCAACATCATATGACATTTCAAGAATATTTTAACATTTACATGAAAGCATCAAATGGAATTTGTTAAAGTCAGGGTATGAGAACTTAGATAGGCTACTAAACAGAAATCCAGAAGAATTTACCACACATACCCCCAACTTTACATGATAAGAGGTTCCATCAGGAACTCTCAGATGAGTTTTGACTCATGAAATGTAAGTATTTATTATTTGTTACTATGTCCAATAATTTAACAACAATAAATATGTCAAAAAAACAGTTAAGGAAAGAGTTTATAGAGAGAATAAAAAGTTATTATTAATGAAAGGCCAAATCAAGATTTGAAATAGACTATGCAAAATCAAATCAAATTTCTTTGATGAAATAATTGCTAAAGGTGGAAGAGGCAAGATTCAACTACTTTATATGGTTTATATGGTATATACTCCTGGATTTTATTACAACTTTCAAATACAGTTTACCAAGAGACCTAGATCATGATATACCCAAGTGAATATTTATTGTCAAATGAAATCTCCTATATTCCATGCATTTTGAAACATTTTTTCAGACATTAATTATGAATGAATTAGGAATGTTACCTCAATAAAAGATGCTAATAATATGTTTATAGATGGCATCAAGCCATGAAAGACAGATTTACTTGTTTTATGTTTATCAGCAGATGAAATAGAATATTGAATATAGAAGTTTCAGGTTTTCCATTTAAAGATAGTTGGATAAAAAGAAGCTGCTAATGATGTCTATCTGTAATCTTTATTAAAATCATAGTACTAAAAATGCTAAAAGGATAAGACTTATAGCATCCAGTTTATTAGTAATTAGCCTACATTATTCTTTGTATTATTTACGGACCAAAAGAAGTACTTGGCTATTGAAATGGCTTCTTGTATGATTTCATTTTCATTTGATTTAATTTCATATTATATAAAATTTTTGTACCATTCAAATTAAATTTATTGAACAGAAAAAGCTGTTAAAGAAAATATATTCTTCTATTACAACTAAAAATAGGATATAGGATTAGTTGTATTGCTCATAATTATTACCCTGAGAAAATTTTGAGTTTGAAATTGAAAGAACCTGGCCATCTTTGATTTTTGGTAAATAACATGGTTTTGACTCATCCATAGGGTAAAAGACAGTAGTATTAAAAGTCTGCACTTTTACTTAAAGATTCCTTTTTTTATGACTTATAACTTATACCTAGAAATATAGATAAAACTTTCATGATATTACAATTTAGCATTTTGATTATTATGACAGTAGTAGAAATAGTAAATTTGTTTAATATTATGCTATTATTTTTAGTCAGATTTGTAAAAAGAAGCAATTTAGCAAAAAGCAATATTTTTTGCTATTGACGTCTATAGCTCTATATAAAATGTTATTATTAATGAGAAATCTCAAACAAAAACATCGTTCTTTCATAACATTTTGTAAAAATGAAATAAGAAATTATTTTCAAATGAAATAGTTTAATGAAATTAAAAAAAAGAAGAAAATAAAAAAAAGAACCTTTTAAAGATATATTTATAACTAGGGATGTTAAGTAGTTTGATCTGAACTGGTTATAGCTGAGTTTAAACTTAAACCATTTTGATTTAGTTAAAACTAGTTAAAACTAGTCATTTTACTAGTTGAAAACTAAGGCAAATCAAAAGTCCCTTGATGGATTCCACTTACAAATATGGCACATGATTATCTGGTAGTTCAAGCAACAAGCATACCAAGTGAACAAATGTTCAGTGTAGCAAAGTTTACAGTTAATTCAATAAGAAACTGCCTGAATCCAGAAAAAAGTTCGTGAATTTCTTTGCCTTGAAACCTGGTTTGCAGCCAGATTAGCTGAAGAAGACTTTATGAAAGATGATGAGGATAATAATTTATATTAAATAATTATTTAATATTAAAATATTTCTTTATTAAAACATTATAAAATATTATAATTTATCATTTTAAAATTGCTACATACAAATTGTAATTTACGCAGCTCTTGATTAGGAAAGTGATTAACTACTTTTATACTTTCGGTTAAACCTAGTTCAAGTTTAAAACTTGATAATCCATTTAAGATAAACTACTATTATGCTTTCAGTTAAACCCGGTTAAAACTAGTTAAAACTAGTTTGACCACTAAAACTACTGGTTTGGAACTTAATACGAATCGTTTAACATTTTTATTTATCACCATAGGTTTCGTGCGTAATGAAATGATCTACATCATGTGATCATTAATTATTTCAATGCTGCGCCATATATTACGAGGTGAGTTAAATATTAATGTTACTTAATTTACCGGCCTATCTACTACTTTTATATTATAGTAAAATTATGGCACTACACGGGATAATATCATGTCGGGAAAAAAATGCTTTCAGGGAAATGTCCACTCGGGAATTTGTCAGTAATTGTTGTCGGAAAAGGTTATGACAAGAAAAGGTAATCTGTCTGACAACGTTGTCGAAATGATCATACATCCGGTTTATTTATAAAAAAAAAAATTCATATATTGAAAACATCCCAATTAGTGTTCATTTAATTCCTTTGTTTAATTTCTAGAAATAAATGGCAGAAACTCACTAAATTAATAATGTATTGTTTTGTTTATTTAAATGATTTTTTTGTCACAATTTTTCCGAAGTCCTTAAAAAGACCGATGGTCTAATAATACCTATTTTTTTTTTCTTGAAAAAAGCCGCGAAATTTTTTTTATGATGAATGTTGTAATCTGACCAATAAAATTCGTCAAGACACGTTACAGAAAATTTTTCAATTCACTTTGATCACATATTTAATCCAACTAACTATGCTATACGAATTAAATTTTAACCAGTTAATCACCCAGTGTCCAGTTCCCTTGTTCATTTATAAAAGGAACACTGTCGCATCTATTAGTTAGTGTAAAATTTAACATTTCTGCACAAGTCAGATGACTTTTTAGTTATCGGCAAATATCAGAATAACGAGTACCTGAAATATAAAAAATATACGCAAGAAGGTTAAGTTTGCGTGTAACCGGCCAAGAAAAATCATGAAAATCTTTCCTTTTAATAGATAATTGTTGGTAGAAAGCTATTACCTTATTTGGATACTGACCGAAATTATCATAATTCCGGCCCTGCTGTAAAAGTGAATATAGCAAATAATAATTTTTTTTAGCATTTTCTGACCTTTTGTATATGTTTCGATGTCACATTCAATATATAGTTTCTTAACAAATGTATTTTGTTCAGAAATCTATATAACAATGATGCGACTTGCTCTTTTTCTTTCTTTTTACCTTTTAAAAAAATCTTAAATACCATAATTAAAAGTCTTACTTATCATAAACTTACAGCGTATGACAGCGAAATACATATCTACATTTCTTTCATTATAATTGCAAATAAGAATTCATTAGATACATCAACTACTGCACCGCAGCAGGTTACAATCCATTACCTACTTACTAAATAACAAAAGAATTTAATGTTCAAACTTATGAATATGAACATATTTTTTATTATCATCAACAATACAAACATCAATTATGTGAAATTATTTCACCCTAAATAAAATATTAAAATATTATTTTAAGCTAAATAACATGATATTATTAATTGATAATATTGAGATTATTTATTTCAAATAATTATGTTCAGAGTTACTGACAATATAAGGGTTGATATATAATGAAATGGTAAAGAATATTATACATAACTAGAGACCACATTTATAGTACTTGTTTTAGGAAGTAAAAATGTGCAAACATCCTTGATAGGAATAAAAATGTATTTATTTGGAAAAAAAAAAAAATTCTTTTGGAATATCAGCCATAATAAAATAGTATATTTTCCGAATTAAGAAATACCTTCAAATTTGATTGATAGATATATATGGTAATACATTAGAAAAACATAAATGAAAAACTTGTGCCTTTTATTTAACTTTAATTAGAATTGTGTAATGTTATGTGATTGTGTCATACACAGATCGATCATTAACATTCTTTACTAAAAAATGTTCATTCAAAGACTTCAACAAATCTTTATAGTCTATTGAAAGCTAATAAATCAAACGAATTAATACCTTGATATTATCATCAAATGCGTAAACATTTCGTTTTTAGATAATAACGTGACGTCGTGACGACTATATTAATAGTAGGTGCCGATCATTTCTGCTAAGTTACCGACTATTACCCCGAATACAATAATTTTGGCCGAAACGATAATTTAGTATTTTAATTGGATCTAATAAATTTTAGTTAGATCGATTATGATGAATAATTATGAATGGTTCATTTTTGTGGTCTGATTCACAAATTAAAACTATTTTTAGTGTTAGAGAAAATAATTAAACCTAACACCCCCTCAAAAAAAGTAGGAGATTTCCAACATTTGAAGATTTTCGTTATTTAACTCCCGATGTTAACCGATGATGATAACATATGAATATTTTTTAATTTGCAAGAAATATTGCAGATCGTTATCAACATTATGTAATGTTTTGATACAAATGTTTTGATTTTAATGTTTTTTCCTTTCTACTATATTAATATAAGTAAACGATTATTGTAATAAAGTTATTTTGGAATATTCTCGATGTTTTTTGATAAACTCTCATTGTCCAATTACTTCTTTAAGTTAAAATAAAAGAAATAAAAGAAATAAAAGACAAAAATACTTGCATACATACTTTTAAATTTAATTTTTCGTGCGTGTTCTAATAATAACTAGTAGTTTGGGGCAAATTATCTTATAATTATTTATTTTTAGTAAACTTTTACCCCGTATAAATGTATTTTAATACTGTAATGTAAGATCAATGTACATCAAAATATCATATTGTACACAATTTAACGTTTTGTTGGTCTAAGCCCCATAGCAAATTTATAGTTTTCGTGATAAATATTTTATTAATTTTAAATATTGATCACGCGTAAATAATGATAGAATGAATGATTAATTTGTTCGTTTATCATTGAAAAATCGTTTATCATAACTTCATTGTTTATATCTCGGGTATAACGCCCCTGTTGTAATTCTAATATTTATTTATATTGTTATTATAAAGCAAAAAACAATATAAATAACTAAATTAGAAAAGATTTCTTAAAATGTTTTCATTAACAAACTTCGTTTAAAATATGTCCACTAAATCAATATTAGATAGATTTTTAGATCTCGTAGACTTCGCTAATATTTATTTACTTCCTTATAATGGCGACGCGCAATTACTTTCAACACAAACAAGAAATGTAAAGATATCGGGAAAAGATTTAATTAAACAGAATGTTAAAACCGAGGTTCATAGATTACAATTTTACGATCAATATCTAATTAATGTAGCGACAAATTACGTATGGAACACGCATTCAAATTCTTTTCAAAGAAATCTGTTCGAAAATCTTGCAAATAATGCAAATACCATAAATAATATAAATCAAAATCTTCTTTCGTTTAAAAATAATTCTGATACCACCGACAGAATTACACAAATGGTACCCCAAAAAACGAATAACAATAATTCTTTCGTAAATTTTTTCTTTAATGGTGTTACAAACTTTTATGGGAACGATAATCCGGAGTTTTAATTTTACCTCTGAAATTTTATATGAAAATTGGTTTTTCTTTAAAAAACGTTTTTTTAAAGGATGAACGAAAATAAGTTATTTTACAAAGTACGTTCAGTATAACGTTGTTAACTTGACATGTATACTTTATGGTGAACACTGGCATCTGGCATTTGAAATTTGGCAAATATTCGATATTATTCCATGGAATTTAGGGTTTATCAGTGTTACTTTATTACGTGTATCAAATTTTGCGTATCAAATTTTGCGATCAAATGTGATTGTAACACTAAGTATTTTCGATTAAAACCCAATAAAAATCAGTTTTACATAGTTAATGATTTTTTTTGATTATCTAGATAACTTTTTTTATAATTATATAATAAATAGATTTTTTTTTCGAATTTTCAGAATAGGTTTTGAATAGCTAGAATATTTTTTAAAATAGGTTAGGTTATTTTGTACTACGTAGTTCTTTAGTTACAATAAATATAAAAGTTCTATTTAATAAAAATTTTTTTTCGCTTAGGTAATGCTGATTGGCTGACCATTCAAAATAAAAAAAAAAATTAAATGTAGTTTAGTTCGTTTTTAATAAATTTAAATGAAAAAAAATGAATAAAAAAATATTTTAACATGTTGAAATAAAAGAAATAAAAGAAATAATTTTAATTTAATTTTTTAACTCTGTCCTTTATATATCGAGAATTTTTAAGACTAAATGATTGTAATGTTCTTTATTATCTTTAATGTTGAATATAGTTGAATATCGTTGAATATTGTTCGTGATATACCATTTTTGTAAATTAGTTAAACAAAGAATTTTTGATTATCATTATGATCAAGTTATAAGCTATTACAAAAAAGATCATCTGAAACCGATGAGTTCAATTAATCGAGGTAAATGAGTTGACAAAAATTAACCCACAATAAATGTAAAAAAAAAAATTATTTTTTTTTTTTTTTTTTTTCTAATAAATTTTTTTTTTAAGATTCCTATAATCTCCGAGGAACCAAATAACTCCTTTTAGAGCGTATAATGAAAATATTGATTATATAAGTCAATTAAAATGTGTCTTTTTTTTTCTTCCTTATATAAATAATCATTTAAAAACTTTTGACGAGTAAAAACAATTTATTATTCTCTTTGAAAAATTGCCCATTTTTTACATTAAAGTTTATGCATACGTCATTTTTTCGGCTTAAAAAAAAACAATTAAAGGAATTTATCTCCGTATATCGAATTGTGTTACAAAATATGCAATACAAAGTTTATTCATGTTTAGCCAATATTTCCATATCGAGTCTCCAATAAAAGCCGCATAATGTCACGAGACAGACAAGGTAAGTGCTGCGCCATTGCCAATTAATAAACAATAGTAATAATATATCAGATATCAAGTTTTATTAAGTATTTTAGCATGGGATAAGCTGTATGAGGATTAAAAATTACTAGATTATCATTAATATTTAATACTATAATTATATAAATTTTATACTTTAAATTTTAAAACATATTTTGATTATCATAAAAACATGTTCGTCAGATTTTTGAACAGCCAATAGATATACAGTACAAATTACGATACGAAATGTATAGAATAATAAAATTTAAAATTAGAATTCTCAAAAAGAAATATGTTAATTTATTGATAAATTCAGTTATTTGTTTTCTGTATTTACATTATACAGACAATTTTTGTATGGTACTGTACACAACACTTTTTGTGTCCGAAATAGATACATGAATATAGGGTGAATTGTGATCCCTTAAATGGGTACTGTATTATTCTTAAGATTATAAATTTTGAATACATATCATATGTACATAATGTATATAGTGATCGCTTTGAATATTTTACTAAATTAATAAACAACTTTTCGTAATCTTGTTACACAAATTTCTGAAAATTAAGTTTATTCAATAACGATTTTTTATATTATTATTTCTTTCAAAATTTTTATGGAACAAACAAATTTGCATAGTTGATACACAAATTTATTAGTAGTAAAAAAGTTTACATTCCTTTGGAAATACAATACATAATCTTAGTATTACAAAAGATTATATTGTACTTCTAGTATAAATTATTTCAATTGTTTATATATTGTATTTTAAATATTGTATTTTAAATTGTAAAAATGTTCTCAAATTTGCACTTGGCAAATCTCTCGTGTCATAAGATTTTTCATGAACTAATATAACTTATTTTAAAAAAATATAATGATTCTTATCAAATATCGTCAGATTTCGTGTCCAAGTTTTTTGCAGCGTTTAATATAAAGAACTCTCAACGACGAGAAGGATTAAGATTTACTTTGTTAAGTGAATTTTTATATAATACATTCAAATCCAAATTCTAAATTATCTAATAACACATTTAACTATTTGGATTTTAAAGAAAATATAGTCATCTAACTATTGGGATTTTAAAGAAAATATAGTTCATAGAAATGTAAAAAGTAATGAGTTAAGTATTTATACCATTTATTGACTGCAGTTTTGAAAGTTTTGAAATAAAATAAGACGGACGGCATTTACTGTATGAGCTAATATTTTATTTGGTAAGTATGTTAAAGCATTAGTTTTTATAAATAAATGATTCGGTTGGAACGTATACCTTCTGGTATGGGACCAAAGCGTCTATAATAAAACGATATTAGTGATTATGTCACTGTTCTTGAGATTGAAACAATTTAAAAAAGATGATTTTTATTTTACAATATCCGTATAGTATCCTTATTCAGTCACATATTAACCGGATGTTTGTATATTATTAGGCATTTTGAAATGTTTTTCTATTACTTTCCAATCAAACATTTATGATGCAGCTGTATTATTCAAATTATTAAAGATAAATTTCTTAATAATTTTTAAAATTTAAACTCTAACGAAAAATTATACCTCAGAGTTCAAAAGGACCCAAGAAATATATATACATGGAACTGTAATAAAAGGTCATATCCCCAGATAATTATAATTGAAGCCACTTGCGACTATGATTTAATCTTTACCCATCATTTACCATATATATACACACACACATAATATTTTATTGATGTAATACTATAAACAAACTACTATAGAAAAAAATGCAGTTTTTAAAGTTAACATTCAAATTTATAAATTTATCGATCAGAACTGTAAATAAAATTTTAGGAAATCCTATGCGCTTTTTCACTATCCGCCTATCAGTTTACTTATAAATATAAAAAAAATAAAAATTATTAAATATTACTTTTAAAATTACAAAATTATAGATAATGGAGAAGCAAACATTTTCACAGGGTTTATGCCAATAGTTTTTAAAGTAAGTTTAGGATGAGCAAAGGTAAAATTTCAGCATAGCAGATATGACTTTTATTATAATTGTCCGGCCACAAATAATATTAAAGTCAAAGTCAAAAATTACCATACAAATTCATCGCAGAAAACCTTTTATTTAATGGAATTGCAATTGGTAAATCGGCATAACACTCGTTAAACATGAATAATATCGTACGAAAGCTTTCTTGATATTTTTACCATCACTTTTAATTTTGCAAAAATCACAAAATTTAACAAATTTTGTAGTTTTAACCGTTTTGCGAATTTTATTATAATTTATTATTTGAATAGTATACGTAAAGAACGCAGACAGTGCAACAACATTAAACGAAACCATAGTGAATTTGGTAGATTAGAGCGAGAGAGATACAGGATTTATCTTTTTTTTGTTATTATACAGTATGTAATCTTACTGTACGTAACTCCTAATATAGAAAAGCGTGTTCGTAAAAAATCATTTTTTGTTCACTAACCAATCTTTATTACGTAAGGGAAATTCACATATTATTCTATAATCGGTGTTAAATATTGTTATAACTGTTAGATAAAAAATCATTTTATATTATATTTTAATAAGTTTTAAAGTTAAGAAATAAAATTCTTATTAATAAATTTCTTTTATTGTATAATAAATAAATAAAATATTGTTAATATGAAAATCAAAATATAATAAGGCTGCGATCACTACTTCTAGTACTTCTTTCGTAAATCTAGAAGGTATTCTCTTATAACTGGAAATTTATAAATCATAGCTAAAAAATTCCTATTGTATTTAAAAAAAATTTTATGACAACTGTCATATTAACTTAAAGTTATAAATAATAATCATTTCCAGGAAAACAATTATAAGCTATAATGTTAAATAAGAATGAGAGATAAGATAAATAAAAAAAAAACTGCATCAAAACAAAATAAAAAATGCAACTTACTTCATAAAATCAGTAATTTCTACTGAATTATTATTAATATTCATCGTATTTTGGAAGACTTTTTGTAAAAGGGCTAAGTAATCGAGAGGTAAAATAGCTTGTGTATGTATTTGATTACTTTTACTTGGTAAAGAATTTGCTTTTTTATATTCTACTGATTCTTTAAATTGTTTTCTAATTTCAAGGTGTTGTTCTTCTACCTTAAAACTATATCTAAATTGGTTTATTGATACGTAAAATAAATCAATCAATTCTTTTACTTCAACAGAAGTTGGATTCATGTCCCAACATCTTTTCATTAAATCAATATAAAATTTTGGTACAATTTTCTCATTTATTTTAGGTCTATCCCCTTTATATACTATACTAATTGCTAGTATCTCATCATGAGCACAACTAGCAAAGGGTTGCTTTCCAGTTGCTACAAAATACATAATCATACCAAAGCTATATATATCAGCTGCTCGATTATAAGGCTTCCCTCTGAATGCTTCGGGAGCAACATAAGGCATAACTCCGTATATATTTGTCCCATCAGTTTCTCCAAGTTTTTTACATAATCCCATATCAGAATACATGCATTATAATTATAACGATTATAACTATTAAATAAAAAATCTCGGTCTGTAAGTAATATATTTCCTATATGAAGATCACGACGATGAACCATCCATTTCTGATGAATTTCGTTAAACCCTCCAATAATACTGGCCAATATTTTTATTTGATTAACCCAATCAAATTTTTCATAATTATTATCTAATCTCCACCTTTTGCATATTCAAGCACTATGATATAATCTTTGTATTTGGATTTTGTGATACTCCATACATTTTAAGAATATTGTCTAATTTTCAATTTAACCTATAAGATAATAATCTATTTTATTAATATATATGTGTAATTGCTATATCGCTGAGTGGCGAATCGGCAATTAAATAAATTAGACTTATAAAAAAATTTATACCTCACTTAATGTTTCAGTGATATTTGTGAGTTATGCAAATATTTTAAACAAACTTTTTCATGTGTTCCCCTTTCCCATTTCTCGGGACAACTTAATGGACCATCTTTCCATATTGCTATAGCAAATCTACCTTTTCTTATTACATTAATGTCAGTAAATCCAACATATGGTATCCATTCAAACAAAGTAAATAATGTATCACTTTATTTATCAAATTTTAATTGTGTTTCTTGAATAAAATTATCAATTTTTTCATTTCCACTAGTCCAGCTTGTAAAATTATTTTTTAAATAATTTATAATACATGGCTTGCAACGATATAAATCCTCATATTTATTACCGCATTCTTTACAATATTTATAAATATAATTTGGGAGTGTAATCTTTTGTATCTGGATTTTGAGATATTCCGTAGCAAGAATCGGTTAAATATGATTTGACCTGTCAAAATATGAAGAAAATTGAATATTAATATATTAATATTCAAACTAAATTGATAAAAATTTTAATACCTTATAAATCATTGATAGTATCTTGCGAGTTATGTAGATATCTTAAAGAAACTTTTTCGTATGTACTATCCCATTTCTTATTATGTTGAGCATCATAACTTAATGGTCCATTCTTCCATATTGCCATAGTTAACCCAATTTTTCCTATTTCATTAATATCAAAAAACTCAGGACTGATTGGTGTAAACTATGTCGAATAAACCAACTAAAATATGATTTTACAAACTTGTGATAATTATAATTCTCATATTCACTACCACATCTTTTACATTGTGTTCCAAAATAATAATCGGAAAAAACAAAAATATAATCTGTTGTACCTGGAGTTTTGGAAATTCCGTAACAATGGCCTGTTAATAAAAATGATTCGGCCTATCAAAATATGAAGAAAAAATGAATATTATATATTAATAATTCAAACCAAGTTAATAAAAATTTTAGTACCTTACCTATAAATTCGTCAGTAACTTCTTGTGAGTTATAAAGATATATTAAACAAATTTTTTCACATGATTTTCTCATCCATTCTTTATTATATTGAGTATCGTAACTTAATGGACCATCCTTCCATATTGCCGTAATTAAGTCACACTCTCCTATCTCATTAATATCAATAAGCTTATCATATGGTATCCATTCAAACACTGTACCTCTATAATATTTAATTGTTTTCTTGAATAAAATTTCATTTCCACTGGTCCAGTTTGTAAAATTATTTATTAAATAATTTACTTGACATGGTTGACACCAGTTATAATGCCTAATACCACATTTTTTGCAACGACGTACAAGATAATCATAGGAAAAAATCAAAATATAATATTTCTGTCTAGATTTTGAGATAACCCGTAGTAAACATCATAGTCATTTGCTAAATATGATTCAACCTATTAATATGAAAAAAAATGAAAAGAGGAATTTTTTTTTTTTTGAAGTTAGAACATAAAAGAATATTATATAATTTAATAAAAAATTTTAATACCTTGTTTATAAATTTATCAGTAATATTTTCCGAGTCATACAAAAACTTTAATGTAACTTTTGATATGATAAGCTTATTCATCCTTCATTTTCATTATAAAATAAAGGACCTTCCTTCTATACTGTTGTAGCCAAACCACATTGTCCTATCTCTTTAATGTCAATAAACTCATCATATGGTATCCACTCAAGCATTCTATCTCTAGGGTTGTTGTTAAGTTTTAATTGTTTTTTCTGAATAAAATTATCAATTATATTATTCCCATTAGTCCAATTTGCAAAATTTTTTACAATAATTTCCTTACCATTGTCAAAATCTACGATATATTCTGTAAGAAGTTCCATTGAAGGTTAAAATTTTTGAACGAAAAATAACCCGATTTTTGAAAATTACTAAAAAAAAGTGTTTTTTCAATGAGATAATTGACTAGTACTAACTAAAATCAGAAAATGTGGCGTAATGTTAACGTTTCTTAAGTCACACGATCATTCTAATTAATCAATTTATTTAAACTGATTGTGTGCTTGTGCGCATCTAATTTCTGGATGATCGACATATATATTATTAATATTAGTATTTCCAATATTCTGCGGAATACAACTATAGTACATTATTAGCGATAGTATGCTTTTGACGTAATGATTTTCGCACATCTCCTTCCATATTTATTCACTTTTTCGCTCAATTTGGAATTTGTTGTGCGATCTTCATGCATTTTTTCATAGTTTTGGAAATGCACAATGTGAAAAACAATTG
>QZLH01000042.1:200182-211513 GCA_003833135.1 Oehlia diaphana
TTTTATTATTCAGTAATATTTTACACACAATTCAATTTATTTATATCAAAGAATTTTTTTAATTATAAAAGTTATATTTGGGGGACGAAGTCCCCCAGCAAATCGCATATTCTAGTTATTAGAAAAAAAAGCTTATACTATATGATAATTTTTTTCACAACTATTTTGTTCGCCCATTATTTTAATTGAAAATAAAGATTATTCTATTTATTGCGAGTGTATTATGCATATTCTTATATCCAAGTAAATGAAAACATTAATAATTATTATTTTTTTCTTAAAAAATTTTTTATTAAAAAAAAATATTTTATTATAAAAAAACGTTTTGTTAGAAGGATCACATTAATTCTACTATAAAGGAGGATCGTAACAATATTTTTATATAAGAATGTTGATCCCGATATAGAAGCTTTTGGAATGCATAAAGACAGAAGAAAGGAATCAACGAAACGAACCTCAAGGTATATTGCCGGCCGATATAGAGGTTTTAAGAAGAAGGTTATAGATAAAGGAGTTTCCAGGATAATTAATTTACGATAAATAATAAGAATAATTCTAGTTTAATTTAGTATAATCAAAAAATCAAATTAGTTTAAAATATTAGATGATAACACTTTGGTTTAGTATATTTAAATGATATAGTTCGTTTTGTGTTCAATTCATTTTTTAAGATAGTGTCACAATGTATCATTCCTATCATTATTATTTTCAATATTGTAAAAAATTTGTAAATGAATATGTTGATAAATCATGTAAAAAATAATCTTACAAACTAAGCTAAACTAAAATACAGTACAATCATTTGTATCTGGATTTGTGATATTCTGCAGCATTTATCTGTTAAATATGATTCAACCTATTAAAATACAAAAAAATAATTAATATACATGCTAATACGTCGAGCCGCTGAAGTTTAGGTTCGGCGTCAACGGATGACATTTTATCCAAGGTAAATGGATAAACTGTACTGTACGGTCAGCTAAACTGTACTGTACGAAAATATTTTAGCCAATCATAACTCATTGTATACTTTTCAAATTTTTTTATTTATCGTACAATAAAATCTGATTGGTGAGTTCTCACTTCGTACAGTACAGTTTAGCTAACCGTGCAGTACAGTTTATATGTATACTCCTATTTATTTAACTGATCCATCTGTATAAAAGTTAAATTAGTATAATCAGAAAGTTGACTCGCTATGTCTATGTGTTGATGTTTGATTTGTTCTTTGCAAATGATAGCATGTGTAATTTGTAATATAATAAGATTAATGTGGGTCTAATACTATACTGAATGTGAGGTAAAGTAGGTTAAACGCTATTGAGAAGTAAAAATTTTCGTAAGCTATATATTTAAGTGTATGTAAAGGCTTGGTAGCTATTTAATATATGGATTTGCACTTGTCTTTGAACGGTTTGTGTTCGTACGATGATTTCTTGTGTATATTGAACAGTAGCAATTGTTGTGTCTTTGTAGCGATCACGAATTTATGGCGTAGGGCGTGAGAGTAATATGAATTAAGTGTTCATCTTGGACAAGCTGTTAAAGCCAAGTGTTGTCCTCTCGGGGTTATTATTGGGTTATCGAAGGTATGAAATGTTCAATATACTAGGAGATCGAACCCTCCGAATTAGTATCTTGAGAGATAGTTTTCGAAAATGACGTCTTTGATTTGATTGATAATTGTTACATTGTCTTTTATAGGGTGTATATAAAACCATTAAAATTAAAATTTCGACACCTGAATTATCTTGATCGGCATTGTGATTAAATTTTTTTTTTTCCATAATTCTTGAACATCGATGACTCACAGTTCGTAATAATTACTGGGAAATATACATATACATGATGTATAGTCAATGTTCGAGTACTTTCTAGAATCGAGGAAAATAAGCCACTTGTTAGGTTCGTTGTATCCAAAAAATCTTTTATTTGTGTTATACTGAAAAATTACTTTGTTTTTAACTCTCGATTTTCGTCTTTACAGACATATTGTCGAAATGTCGTTATTTTGTGTCGTTCTAACATATCCCCTTCCTGAACCTTTTCCGGTTAACATATCCAAAGAAAACTGGATTTCTGAAAATGAAACTATCTCTAAAGAAAAACTCACCTTCGGGCATCTCAAGCAGATGATACTTAGAGTAGTGGAGAAGAGCCCAAATGTTTACAAGAACGTTCACGAGGTGAAGTCGCTATGGAAAGTTGAAGGGCTTGCCGAAGGTAGCAATAAGTGGTCAATTCTTGAGGAAACAGCTAAAGAAGACGAAACTGACGTTGAACAAAAACTACGAGAAATTGGAGGTGACAAGCTGATCTCGACTATGAAGGTTGAAGCTGTTTTCCAAGACCCCTATGATGATGGGATCCACATCATTGTTCAACCGCCACCGCAGGCCACCACTGGTAAGTGTCTCCCAATGGTTTACCTCTCGAACAAGAAATTTATATATATACATATATATTCGCGTTATCTCACATCTTATAATTTTTTTATTCGACCAGGGAAAAAAAGACGCGGAGACTCGGACTCAAATGAAGAAGGCAGAACCCGAAAAAAAGAAAGACATGCACGTGCGTAATATATACTGTTGTGATGTTGACTAGAAATGATGTTCTTATTTTAAAATTCACTTTCCATTTTCAGCAAAAACCCTGGCTTCTCTTCTTACTTCGTCAACATTACAACCACTTATTGCAAATATTCCTCCCCACAAGTTTTACGATCGTGAACAAGCTCTAAAATTTATGTTAGATGTTGCTCGCTCTAACTTCCAAGGTCGAAACAGTTTGGACCATAAAAATCATAACTTTCTCCTGATTCCTGGAGGGATTGGAATAGGCAAGACACGAATGGGCTGGGAATCCAAGTATCTGTTCTCTAACCTGGTAAGAAAAAGCGATGACAGTGATGAGTTTGTGAAAGCTATGAAAAATCCCTGTTACACCTTCATTGATTTGGATAATGGAAGCAAATACATTGATATATTTCGGCCAGATATTTTTGTTAATAGTTGATTTCCCCAATCAAAATCTGATTTGAGAGTAGATGGGCTCAAGAGATCATCAATGAACTTTGGAATGAAGCCAGTGTCAAACATGGCAATGCGAAAGTGTTGTTGATCTAAGACAAATTTACAAAACTCTTTTGAAAGATTATCGAATTTTTCATCAGTGTAATCTTGGAAATCTATATTAATAAAGTGATTTTTGAGACCTCGAACCACATCGTCTTTGTTGGCTATTCCACTTGAATAATAATACTTGTCAAGAAACATTGATTTTGCTGAGACATAATTCAAAGGCCTGAGCTCCAAGATTTCTTGTTTATGCTCCGTAGGTAAAAAATGAATGTCAATGGCAGATGTTCCTGTGCAGATTGGAATTATGAAATATTTTCCAATATATTCTCTTTCTATATTATTACCACGCATAACACTACCAATCGCCCTTAGTATTGATTTAAAGAAATCACGAGAATTTTTCCATGATAGCTGCTGGTATCGTTGAATATCATTAATGTAAACTTGATATTCGTCCAGATGGATAATGATTGCAAGCGGACACTGGTTTTTTATAAAGTGACGTTTAAGGATTTCGCAAATCACACTGGAAAGGGAGAAATGTCCAATGTTGGTATCCATCGCCAGAACAGATAGACGACTATCTGACACCAAACCTGATGACAATGCAATACGTGCCCCTATTCGCACACTTGCATCTTCCTTGTAGGTAACTGGAAGGAAGAATTTAGTGATATGCGTATTGTGATCTCATTTGGGCTTACTAGACAGCCTATCAAGCGAGATTTTCGACTAACCAGTGGCATATCCATTGGCGAGCTTGAGCGATCTGGTTTAATCTATCTTTCAAACACTAAAGGTGAATGGTATATAATAGTTATGCCCTTTATGTTATTGAAAGCACTCAACAACCAGCTCCTAGTATCTAATGTAGTAGAACCTGTGTTTCAAGATAATCTTCTCTTAATCCCAACATACGATTCTCCTTGGCGGTGGCAAAACTTTGAATCTCTATATGGACATTATCAAAAAGCAATCATTGATAGTTTAATCTACATTCAAGAGGCAAGGATTAATTCTATTAATTATAAAATTAATGAACTTGAATTAGAGCGAAAAAAACAAGAAGAAATTTATGAAATAGGCAAGATTAATCGCAAAATTGATTTGAAAAAACAAGAACTTAACAGTCAAATAAATAGTAACTGGCAACTATCTGATATATTTCGTGGTGTAAAAGGTGCTGACACACTTCTTCAACGTAGAGTACAGTTGCGCCAACTCAAAGTTTTTATTGAGAAAGATAAGTTTCTTCAATTGACAGATGATATCGCAAAATTTGATAAGTCAGTGTTATGTGATGATAATGTGATTCGCCCATTCAATGGAGGCGTTTTCCGATGTTATCAAGGATGTGCAAATATTAATCACCGTTGGGCTTTTGATTCTGCCGATTCTGGAAAGAATTTAGCAATATTTTCGCAAATCAAGTATTCAGAACGTGATTCAACTACTGAACTTTCAATACCAGTCATTAAACGATGGTATGATACAACAATGGAATCAGTAAAAAATTATAAGAATGACTATGATGTAGTTCTTATTTTATTTACAAACCGGAAATGTACAGGAAAACTTAATATCGAAGAAATGCCTCAACTACTTCTCATTTATCCGGAAAATATTGAGAAGTATCTTTCCCCGGCATTTGCTCATCGTGGTTTAGTAGATTGACCGAGTGAAAATAATTATTCATGAATCAACATTAACATGTTTTTTTACTTTTTAATTAAAATATATATTTATTTAACTAAAAAATCATACAAAGTATATTAATTAATTAAACAAAATAGTTTATTGCTTATATTGCTAATCCCAAATCTAGGAAGTGAAAGAAATTAAAAAAAGAAAATAGTTTATTGCTTATATTGCTAATCCCAAATCTAGGAAGTGAAAGAAATTAAAAAAAGAAAAAATAGAAAAAAAAATAAGTACAAAAGAATCATTAAAAATAAAAAATCATACTTATCATTAGAACTGCAGCATCAATCCGATCTGATCACTGATCTAGATCTAAGACTAAATGACAGAAAAAATTCAAGTTGCAATTGATAATTGATTACAAGGCTAGTGTCACATGACAGA
The DNA here is from genome assembly GCA_003833135.1 of Oehlia diaphana. Lineage (NCBI taxonomy): Eukaryota > Fungi > Glomeromycota > Glomeromycetes > Glomerales > Glomeraceae > Oehlia > Oehlia diaphana. Next base: position 205,351 of record QZLH01000042.1, read on the forward strand.
TGATCCTGTCAAATTTTGTAAAGAATGTTGCGTATGTTAAAAAAGAAGTCTTTTCTTTCATATCGCGTTAAAACATCTTTTGATAAGCTTTAAAGCTATTTTAGACCCTTTTTACTTTGCTGTTGCCTATTTTTGTCGTTTACGAAATTTTTGAAAATTTAGGAACAATTTTTTTTTACTTCAAGTCCTCAAATTGTTCCGCTAGTTTTTACTTCTCTTTTTATTCATAAACAGTTTCTTTCGGCCACTTTATGTTTTCAGCCAATACAAACGCTCTTGACAAAGCATACCTTCTCATAAAATTTCCTTAGGTAGTGGTACACTGTACTCTGATTACGCCTTTTATAACTAGTCTACCTTTTTACGTTTCTATTAAGTAGTTGATCAGTAAATATATCACGTGTCCGCAGAATTTTTCGGGGACGCAATTGATATAATTTACGTGTTCTTGCGAACCAGCGAGTTCAAAAAAACCACCCAAGAAAATTTTCGGTAACTGACTTGACAAATTTTATTGAACAGTTTATTTTGTGCAATATTCAGAAAATTGAAACATTTATCTTAAAAAAAATACAAAGAAACGTTTATTTGAATAATCTTCTTCAAAACTTGATAGTTCATCGTTATACACCCAAAGCAAATTTTGTTGCAACTCCTGTGCAGCCATTCGTTTGAGGAGAGGTCTATCTATGTACATTTTAATTTTATAATTTCCCTCGTACTTTGTTAAATGCATTTTTTAGTAGGTGTTGTAAGGACAATTAAATTAGAGTGAGGTATCTTTAAATGGGGATTGCTATAAGGCAGGCTATACATAGGAGGATATGACGCTCAAACCCGATATCATTTATTTTGCGATCCCTCTTGTTTATTTTTTCATTTTTTCCCTTGTAACTGGTTATTCTGAGGTTTTCACTTTTCACCAAAACTATGTTTAATAGTGATCCTTGGCCAGTTATCTGGATAGCATATGTCCATGAAAAGTTTATTTTATTTTATGCATAATGAAACCCATACAATGGTACAAACCGTTAGAAAGATTACTAATGTAATTTGAATACCATGGTTTCTTTACCTTCGGGAAAAAAACCTTGATATTTCTAAACCCCATAAAATTACTTATATTTATGTATAAGTCGTATTAAAAATTTAAAATTTGATCTGGAATAAAAGGTACCAACTACTTAATCATGTGCTGCTCTCTGAATATTGACTTTTGTACGAGGTTGCTTTACAGTATTAGTAGGTCGTTGTTTAAGCTTATTGTCCTTTTTAATCTATTTATTATCTTGTTATCAATAGAATATGGTTCAACATCATAAATAAATATGTATATAGATTTTTTATTTTGAATATACTATATAGTTTCAATTATTGTTACTTTGTTAGTTATTGTTTCGATTACTATCTAATTAATAAATTGTATTTTATTGTCAATTAAAAAATACTTTTTTATTTATTTGTCATAATTACTGTACGTTATAGGTCGTCCTTGTTCTATCGTACGTATTTTAATTTTAATGATTATCTGCACAGATTTTGCGAAAAGACTTCTATTTTAATTAATAACGTGACTAATTGGTTCAGACCTTGGCCGAAAACAATATGATCTTTTTGTCAAATTATGTAAAATTATAAGTAGGATTTTTCATTGGTAGTCTTTTTTTAATGACTGACTGCCATACAAAATATATTTTTTCGATGTCACATGGTAAGCTGAAATATATTCATAAATATAATCTATTGTTGTTTCATTATACTTATCTACTACTAACATTTTCAAAAAAATTTTATTCTGAATATTTATAAATATATATATTCGGCGAAGGATTTAGTTTGATGCATTTAATTTTTAATTCAATATTATTGCGAGAATGGGTAACTGAAGGAAAAATTTTTAATTTTCGCAAAAAAACAACTCCAAGTTTTGTATTGCTTTTATCGCTAAATGATCCACTTTATTTATTAACTTTTCATAATACAAGAAAGAAAGAAACTTAAGTTTTTTTTAATTGAAGTTAATTAAATTTATTCAATGTATTAGATATTTACTGGGAAACGGAAACCGTTGTAAGTCTGGAACGAAAAGATAAACTAAAATTTGCGATTCATTGGTTGACGATCACGTGATGGACAGAGAAATTCACATGATCGATTTTTTTTTTATATATCTGGAAACCTTCCATCATCATGATTACTGAAACGTGAAAAAGGGATATCAATCGAGAAATTGCGCCATAATCCATCGAAGTTTTCATTAATCTCATAAAAAAAAAAATTAATTATACTAGCCATTGTAACTTATTTCCTCAAGTATTGTATGCAGTAGACAAACGAATGTCGTATTTATTAATCATTTGGTAATTATAAAGAAATTAGCAAATTATGCAGTTGATTATATTTATTACATTTATATTGTGAAATTTATATACAAGAGTTTTTTTTGTTGAAATTATAAATTATTTATGGTCCCAAATCAGTCAAGCATTAAAAACTAGTGCAATAATTACTAAGTATATAATGGGTTATTTTTTAGTTGATGGCACCTTGATGATGGTCCTTCTCCAAGGTACCTTAATCCTACTGTTATTAAACAACTTCAAAATTTACCAGGTCTCTTTACATGGATAACTTATATAAAGAACAACAATGTGAAAAAAATTGGTTACATCATATTAACATTGTGACAAAAGAAGAAATCTTTGCCTTCTTTACCACTAGATCTACACGGTGACCTGCATTTTTATTATGTTAACTTTCACGAATAGTGCATCTTAATAATGATTTAAGAAATCGAGAACCCTTCTCATAGGTTCTTTGAAGCTTATTAAACTCTCAGGAAACGATGTTTCAAACTTTTCTCTCACTTCTACCAGTCCTAGTCGTTCTCCTTGATGAAACTCAGTGTTGCTCTTTCTCTTAAAAAGGACCATCAACTCGATGTCTTCAACGGTCAAATTAAATTCCTGCAAAAAATTCTGTAATTTTGAAATAAATTCTTCATCTTCTTTCTTAAAATTTACTTTTCCGAATCTGAACTTTTTATTGATAGCAGATTCCGCTTTATCCCATACCCCGGCACCCACACCTGCTCTAACATCAATAAAAAAATCAGAAATAACATCTCTGTAAATGGATAAAGCTTCCATACTTTCCAACTTCTTTATAACCTTTTCCAACTCCGTTATAACCTCTTCTAAAAAAGACAGTACATCACTGTTCAATTTATTATACTGTTCTATGGCTCTTCTTACATTTTCTGTGCTTTCGCCTAGGGTCGCCAATTTTTCTAAGCAATCATAACTAATGTTTTCGTCGTTCCATATCTCACTAATATTGACTCGTTGAGAAGAAAATGCTTCGACTAACGAACTCTTAAGTTTTATATCTCTATTCTTGAATTCGTTCAACTTTGAGGTATATGAGGTATACATATTTAAAAAAAAAATTATTTATTTATTTAAAAAAAATTATTTATTTATATATTTAAAAAAAATAATTTTTTAATTAAAAAAAAAATAAAAAAAATTTATCATCGGGGAAAAAGCCCCTTATTTATATAAAATTATGTATCACGTGTATCATGTGATATAGAAACCTTATTTGAGTAATTTGAGTAGAAATAATGACTTGTAATCCGCAGTTTGATCAACTTTTTTTTAAAACTATTTTTTTTTTTACTTTTTTGCCTTATTTGTGTAGAAATAATGACTTCACCCATTTTTGACCAGAAATAATGACGTGTATCCGCAATTTGATCAAACTTTTTAAACTATTTTTTTTTTACTTTTTTCCTTATTGACCTTATTTGTGTATAATGACTTCACAAAATTTTTTATTCTCTGATTGTAATCCGCAGTTTGATCAAATTTTTTTTTAAACTATTTTTACTTGTAATCAGCAGTTTAATCAAACTTGTTTTTTAGACTATTTTATTTTTACTTTTTTTTTAAAAAACTTTTTTTTTTATTCTTCCCTTTTCCTTCGTTCGCCCTTTCACTTCCCTTCATACCTTTCGCTCTCCCTCGTTCTTTCCTCTTCCTTCCCTTCCCTTTTCCCTTCCCTTTTATATTTTAAAACGGTTTTTATGGTTAAAAGTAGTTTTAAGCCCAAGAGATCTAGAATATTTTAGATTTTAAAATCGGTACCAAAATTGACTCGAGTTGATTCATTTTGAACCGATTCCATCCATATAGATAAGGTTTAAAAAAAAAAGAAATTTAGTACCAAAGACGACAACAAAAAAAACAATAAACTAAAAAAAAACCCACCTCTATTTCCACAAGAGACGGATACTCACTTTTATTTCCAAAGAGAATTGGTAAACTCTAAAAGAAGAAAAAAATGAACTATTAATAAAGTTCATTAAATAAAATAATTAATGAAAAACAAGAAAATAAAAAACTATCATACCAGAATCCCATACCGCCAACTCAAATTGAGTCATCTGACGATCACACACCAACTATCATTTGAAGGCCAATCAAAAATTTTCTGATTGATCATCATCACATGCTCTACTTGTGTCTTAAATTTGAGGCATGTACAGTAGCTCATATTTTTATTTATTAGAGCTGATGTGGAACTGAATTAGAACTGACGAGCCGATTTCCCATCGGACGCGTGGGATTTCAGTGAGTAATCAATATTTATTTAATGTTTCTTTATATTTCCTTAACGAACCACTTTTTAATATTTTGGAATTTCCCTTTTTTAGGCGACCAGATCTTAAAGTGTTGGTATCAGAACTTTCTTTGAAATTATTCCTTATAACGAAACGTTTACTAATGGTTTGATATTTCTCCTTTTTTTAAGCGACCAGATCTTTGAAGAATGTTGATTTCAGTAAGTATCAGAACTTTCATTGAATTTATTTCTTTAACATTTTATTGACCTTTCAATATTCTTTTTTTTTTAGGTCGAGTGGGTATTTGAACACGTAGAGTTCTTTATAGGTAAACGAAATACAGCAAATTGCCCGAATCATTAAAAAAAATGGGTAGACAAATATATTTAATATATATAAATAAAAAGTAAATATATATAAATAAAAAGAAATGTGAATTTTTTTAGAAAAGAACTATTATTTATTTGATTTAACAGAATTTTTTTTAATTTATACTTTCAATGAATATTTTAGCAAAGTCTTACTAATACCATTTATCTCTTTCTTTTTTTAGACGGTTAGTTTTTTAGGTCTTTGACGTTTGGACGCATAAAATTCGCATTAATTTAGTGGGATTACTACTCTTATTTAAATTATTCCTTGATCGTTACTCCTTTTTAGACGGATTGTTTTTCAGGTATTTGTTGCATGGGAATCGGTAGATTTTCTTTGAACTACTTTTTAATGAAATGCTTACTAATGTTTGTTTTGCTTTTTCTAGTCAGGTATGAACATATGGAATTTAGTTTCGATCTTTGAGGAAGACCTTCATTGAATTATTTCTTTTTGACCGTGCTGGTTTTCAGATTTTGGTAAGTATTTTCTTTATCTTTAGTTATATTAACGAATAGTTACTAATACTTCATTCTTTAATAGCATCTACATCAAAAAAAGATGAAGAATGGTAAAGAGAGGAGTATTTAAATGAGGATAGAGGAAATATATTTTATAATTAAAGTTACAGATGTATTTTTACAATTAAATTTACAATTTATTTTATAATTTAATTTTACAATATATTTTACAATAATTTGCTACGATTTATATTAAATATACATAATAATAAATTAATATTACAATTGATATTGTATAACTATTGTACGATGTCCTACAAGACCAATAATGAGTATCTTAAAATTTTTTAAATGTATTGTAAAATTAATATTACAGTACATTGTATACAAACCATGTTAAGTTGTTAGCAAAGTAAGACGGTAGCCAAAAAAATTTACTATTAGCTGTACGCATTTTTTCGGGGCCGGAATCAAGATAATTCCAAAAAAGGTAACAGCCTCTCATCAGGCACCCCACTCGGGTGATCATCAAAGGATATAACCTTATTATTTACGTCACAAGTGCATAGGTTAATATCCTTTGATGCAAAAATATGAATCTTGACCCGTCACATGTATTAATCTTGACCCACTGCATGCACGTTGTCGATCACATATATTTTACAATACACCATGAATAGGATCGACAACGTGCATGCAGGTG
>QZLH01000042.1:211960-222736 GCA_003833135.1 Oehlia diaphana
AAGTGCATAGGTTAATATCCTTTGATGCAAAAATATGAATCTTGACCCGTCACATGTATTAATCTTGACCCACTGCATGCACGTTGTCGATCACATATATTTTACAATACACCATGAATAGGATCGACAACGTGCATGCAGGTGGGTCAAGTTTCACGTACGTGACGGGTCAAGATTCATATATTTGCTCCTTTGATGATCACCCGAGTGGGGTGCCATCAGGAATTATCTATATAAGAAAAGATTTTCACGATTTTTTTGGCGGTTTATATTTTATATCATATGGATTTTTTTATTCCATTTATATTTCAAAGATCAGCTAATAAATCTGAACATGAATTTTCATCACATATGATCTGCAGCAATCTCAAACCATTTTCTTTAAGTCCTAGCCAGGATGTTGAAAGTAGCCAAGTGAATAAGCATCATGATCAATTTCTCTTTAATGACAATAAATATATTGATTGCATCCACTTTTAAATTATTTTCATCAGATTGCAGCAACCAATTTCATTAATTCAATAAAACAGTCAGCCATAGTTACAATTATCGATTCTTCTTTAATAGATTTAAATATTTCTGATACTATTTACATGTTCAAAAAAATCTTCATTATCAATGATATTAATAATATTTTGATGTTGGGTGTCATGTTTAATCTAACTAAAACAAAATGTTATGAATATAAATAATGTAATAATACATACATCATGATAGCAATCAACAATTAGAAATTACTCAATCCTAGTACTATATAACATATATTGTATACAATACAAAGTAGTACGAATACGATATGATGTACCGAAATACCAAGGAATCACAATATCACAAAAATAACCTAATGATATTGGAGTGAAAGGTACGGTACGAATGTACGATCAATAATTTACAGGTACGAATGAGTATAAATGTATAATGTTACGATTGATTTATCTGCTGATCTCAATTCGGATTGAATGAACTTTATTCGTTGTAAGTAAAATTTAAAATATTGGTAAAAAAAAAATATAATATCAAATATATTTTTTTACAGTATATAAATTATATAGTACGTAATATATAAATGGAATTATTATTTTTTGAAATTTTAATCAATTGCCTTTTGTCAGTTGGACGCAGTTGAACACCTTGTTACTAATCAGGCTTGTGTTATTACAAGTACGATCTTTATATATTTTGGTTTCGTACCGTACCTGTAAATTTAATAGTAGTATACGGTAAAACAGCAGGTACGGTATGATTAGTAAAATCATACCGGCGTAACGATTTAAATATCTTTTTTAATGTCATTTTCAGCAATATTAATGATATTTATTCCTACATCAATTAAATTACATGGGATGTGCAATTTTTTAACAATAATTATACTGAGTGTAAAATCCGAACATAATTAATTAGATTCCCACATTTCAAAAATATTTTTGTAATTTTTGTTAAAACTTTATTAAACAATTTATAATTTCCTTTTTAGTATCATTGAGTTTCCTCAAACTTCGAAAATCTAATATTTCTTTTTATGATGATTTACAACTCTTCGATTTTTACGATCCAAAACTATGAATAAACATTTTTACGTGATATTCGGCGCAAAAAAAATCTAAAAACACGTAAATTGATGCTTGCTCTTGGCCAGATGTATGGTAAATTAACCTACAACTGTTTCTCCTGAACACCACGTAGAGGTGACAAGCTTCGTTCAGGTAAAAAAAAAAACCACTTACCTCAAAACTTACAACCAGTTTATAATTAATAGAGTTGAAAAAAAATAAAATATTACTTGAGTTATTAAGAACAAAAATTTGAGCAGAGACGTTCGGACATATAGATATATAATAATATAACACAACTTGACCCTTTTTCTATATGAAAACTGTGTTTTTTTAGTTATGTTCTGGCCCCAGATACAACTACTTATGCGCAAGCACATCAAAATAACAAGAAAGACAAGAAAGAAAATTATAGGAAGACATAAAAATCAAAACAAATAAAAAAACAAATAAAAACAAATGCACAAGCGCATCAGAACAAGAAAGAAATTATTTTTGTAAAATCAAAAATAAGCTTTCTCATCCCCCCATCTAAAAATTTGGTTTACATATATACACAATACGTACTATGTACATACATACATAAAATACGTACGTATATATACGTAATGTGGGAAAGTTGATCGAGCAATAAACACAGGTTTCTCTACTCAAATTTCATTAAAAATTTGTTTAAGTATGATTTTTAACTTTTAACGATGTTTTCAGCTTTTTCAACGTGGAGTTGGTCGGTTTTAAAAACGTGACGCGTAGTTGGTTGTACCTTACCTTTACCATACTTAACAAAAAAAAAATAAAGAAAAAGAAAAGCGAAAAGAAATAAGAAAGGAAAAAGTGGTTAAAGAGAATGAAGAGAAAAAGTAACTATTTTATGTATTTAAATCGCGATGAGTCATGAATCATGATTGATTGACTATAATGAGTAAGATATAAATCATATGATAGAAAAATACAAATATTCCACGTCATTATATACAGTACATGACTACATGACTACATGATGTCATATTTTAGATAATATAATAATATTTCAGTATTTAGTATTTACATAGTACATTTTTCTATGAAAAATAGTTTATTATTAGGCGTCAAAACTACTATGTTGTGTCACGTGAAAGGTAAAATAACACAAATGGCGCAGTAATTTATTAATCATTAACTACATATAATATTAGAACGTTATGTCCTTAGTATGTAAAAGTTCTTTAAAAGATAATCGATATAACTGATAAAATATTAATTTATATATTCTTAAATTATTACATTAATTATTTACATAATCAAGAAAAATAATACTTTTCTCAGTCATTGGTTATAACTGATGAAACTTCTAAAGTACGATGGAAATATTCATATAAATGGATAAAATATTATTTTCTTAAAATTGCAAAAATGATGATCGATCCTGATTAGACGAAAATTGACGAAAATTTCATATGGCTTGACGTATTAAATTTTCGAACTTGTTAATGTATTAAAAAAATAACTTTAAATACTTTTATTGCGCTTACTAGTTCTTTTAATTAAAAGTACTATTTATCTCTTTTGTTTACTCTTCTAATTTATTTAAAACATTATTAACTAAATTAATTAGAGGAAGATTAGTGACTTATTAACTGGCATTTCTGTTTTCTTATCGTTATATATAGTACGTAAAAAAATTTAAATTTGAAAACACGCAAGTGCATATGTCTGCCGTGACGCTAAAAAAGGTTGATGTAATCATAAAGTTTCAAATACCCGCACCCCTAAAGAGAAAAAAAAAGTTGTATGACAAACTAAAAGGCTATATAAAATTAACTGTAATTCTATTATCTATCGATAAATGCAACTTTCTCTTTAAATGCACCCTTGTGTTCTGTCTCAAAGGGCGATGTTAGTTGTTCGTCGGTCACGTGCCATTTTCCGAACTTTGATTCTGTTGTTGTGAATAAAATTTGTCAGTTCATGTTTATTAGGTCGTAATTCAAGTTTCTTTGTTTCTGTAGAAGTATCAGAGTCTTTAGGAGCAGAAGTCCAATTTTCTGAGATATAATTTGCCAAATGGTGCTATACGTTTGTCTTGAGAGACTGAAACTCCCTGTTGATATTTCCTTAAAGAAGTTTTCGAATTGAAAATTTATTTTCACCCGTTTTCTTCGCACGTCATACAACAGATTTTTTTTTTTAATATAATTTAACAAGAATGAATCTGTCTGTCTTGAAGGATTATATACTTACGAAAAACGTTTAATTACTGAGGATAATTAACAATTCGTTAATAAGTATTTACAGTAAGTATAACAAATTATTCAAAATTGACCATCTGCATAACATATACATGAATTTTATTTAACATTAATTTTTAAAAAATTTGTACATTTTTACCTAATTATGTACAATTATGTTAATAATAAAACAAAAGAAACTATTATTATGAATCTGAGCGAAAAATGCTATTATTTAATTATGTCAAACCCTAACAATAATAAATATATTTTATAAATAATTTGACATGACCGGTGAGGTAATTGATCTTTCGTTTCGGTTAAAATTAAGATAATTGTTAACACTTATGGAGGGAACGGTATTTATTTAGTTTACTTCTTGTTTTACGGGTCTTCATTTCACCAACAATCATATCGCCATTTTACTGAAAGTCATTTCGTCGAAATTTTATCTTTACCTTATCCTAACTCTAGTAACGATGATTGTCGGTGAAACATTTGTCCGCGAAATGACCCTGTCAATGAAACGTCTGTCAATGAGATAATTGTCAGAGAAGGACCTGATTCCCGATTGGCTATACATAATCTATTTATGCCATTTTTGGTAAATTATACCAATAAATACAAATATTAATCGGGCAAATTTTTGATATAACGAATTTTATAATACAACAAATCTCTAGTGTGGTACTGATTTTAACATAGGCGCAACTGCCACAAAAATGTGGCACTTCATGAAAAAATTCTCGATATACCGAACTCGCATATTATAATGAAGATAATCCGTTGATTTTCATGAAATATTTCTCAAACAAGCAAATTTATTACTAGTATAATCTATTTTATCAAAAGATGGATGATTCATGTTTCGCCTCATGACATTTTACAAATATATGATTTCCTATATTTTACCGCATTATACCAAATTTTCCCAATATACCGAATATTTCATAACGAATTTTCTTGTAAAAAACTTTAATATGTAAGTGCAAAGTATGGCAGAGCATCATGTTTTACTATTCTTATTTTACTTATTTATTTTGACTTGACGCAATTATTAAGATTATCAAGTAAATAACTTTTTAAAGATTTTAAAACTTTTACATTAATGACATGATTATATAATCTTTAAGAAAAGTAAAACAAAACATATAATAATTGCAAGAATGAGATAATCTCATAAATAACGTATTAAGATCATCTTTAAAATGATCTATAATGGTAAAAATTCCCATTCATGGCAAGTGGAGATGATCCATAATTCCATAGTATCTATATTAGGCACCATCATCATGGGGGTATTTTGTATCGGATTTTTTCATAAAAAATAACTCCCTATAAGACATCCAATTAAAAAGAATTACTAATATTAACCAAAATAGATACCATTTCTATAATACATGATTAAAAAATGTAAATCCAATAATTTATAATACATTATGTCACAAGTTATGTCATATGTGATAAGAACCGGAATTCATGTTTAATAATCCAAATTTTTTATTTAATTGGACAAATAACTATTTTTTTTTAAAATAAATTATTAATTATAATCATGCAGATCATTTCATTGTAAAAATAGGGGAAGTTTTTTATGATTAGTTTTTCTTTCATTTATACTAAAATTAGTCTGGGCTTTCGGGAAATGCCAAAGGCACAAGACTCATCAAGGCTTCTACCGACATGCCGAAAGTACATGCGCTGATCACCGAAATTCCGAAATAATAATATAAATAATGAAGCATGACTCATTGTTTCAAAACATTAGATGTAACTTTAACTAGTTACACGGTTATTAGGTTATATAAACAAATCGGTTATACAAAGCACTATGTTTATCAACAACTATCAAGAAACATATTTTATAAATTATAAATATTTTAAATAATAATAATAAATGGTAATATAATAAAAGTTTTTTTTATAAAAACTGAAAAAAATTCTTTCGAAATTTTTTTTTTCACTTTCAAAAAAATAATTGAGAAAAAAAAAAAAAAAATCAAACAAATTCAACTATTTAATGATTAATGACCCCTTTGATTCAAATTTTTTTTAATTTTTGCTTTTAGCCAATTAATTTCACGCAAAATTAACGTAAAATTGTATATAAATTTACAAAAAAAAAAAATTTGATCAAAAAATTTACAAAGTTGAAAAATATTTAATATTTTTAATGAATAATCATTTTGGACATATAAATTGAATTTCTAAGTCATGATAAAATATATAATTTGTTAATTTTAAATATTGAAATTAATTAAAAATATTTACGTTCCGTCTTTAATAGATGATCGACGAATCGTTTTGAAAAGGTTATTTTAGGAATAACAACCTTTAAACAAAAATTTTCATTCAATTATTATTATCGTATATTTTATTACTAGGATGTTTAGATAAAATGAAGATTTTTTAAAAATCATATAAAATCATAATATTATTTTGATAGTATTTTGATGCGCGTCATGTTTGTGTCCGAAGACGTAAACGAAAATGGAAATGATGACCCTTTCAAAAACAAAACGGAAATAAAACAATAAATATTTGAATATTATAAATAATACTGTAATTTATAAGTAAGTCGTTTTTATTAATTATAAAATAATTATTATAAACATTATGAGAATATTAGATACAAGTATCATCAACTTCAATTATTTAAAAAATCCTTTTTTTTCGCTAATCTGCCCATCTAAACTAAAAAAAGGTTACACAATTGATTTGATTGATTCGCCCTTTTTTGTGTACCCTATAAAATGGTTTATCCGTGATTTCTGAAACTTTTACGAAAAAATAACGCAACTTGGATAAAATTTCCATGTTTTGATGTTATAAATTCCGGAAATATGATACATTTACGGAAATAGCATGGAATAAAAAAAAAACACGGAGTAAAATTTAGATACTTGGCAATATTTATGGAATTATAAAAAAAATTTATTTAACCTTTTGTAACAAATATTTGAAAACTAAAGAAAATACAAATATAAATTTATAAGATAAATATCTAACTATAGAAATTTGTGAATAAAACCTTGTACTGTTGTAAAATTGTAATTTATATATAATAAAAATTAATCATAAGAAATAAAAAAGAAATAAATAACGTTAAACATAAAAAAAAACTTATTCTTATACATAATTATGAAAGGTAAGTCAAAATCCAACTTAATCGGGAAATTGGAAAAGTAAATTATTAAAAGATGTCCCATAATCCATTCCTAAAGGCAATACCAAAGATTCAAAACTTTTATCATCACTAAAACTATCCCCACTATAAAATGAATTTCCGAAAGTGGTATTTGCAATTTGAGGTTCAGTTATTTGATAAATTAAATTAAGAGTATCATAGTTACGGTATTCATTTAATCTATTTGCAAGTGTCGTCAGATAATTTTTTTGTGATATTTTTAAATTTGACCAAATTTCATTTGTTGCTGAATTAACAGAATCAACATCATTTATATCGCGTTGATTATCTAATAAATACTCCAAGCTCGGCTTAAGTAAATCTTTTCCTTCTAAGATTTTACTAATGGTTCCGTTCTTTATTTTATCAACAGTTTCGTTTAATTGGTCATTATTAGGAAAAAATTTATCCATGTTACTACTATTATAAATATATGTATATATATATTTTTTACTGTTTTATTTTTATTTTTATTTTTTTTTTTTTGAGGAATAATGACTGTTTTTAGCTCATATTTATAATTGTTTTTTACAATAGATTATTAAATTAATTACTGCATTTAATTATATAATGACTCAATAAATTTTCCATCGTCAATGTCCGTTTAAATCGAAGGAAAAAACCGAAAAATATAAATATTTATCAATGAATCAATGAATTTGAGATTTGGTAGATAAAATAAGGTTAATTATTTTGGGGTCATGAGTAATGACTTTATATTAAGTATTACAGTATTATGTAGGAGTATATTTGTTAATTGGAAAATGAGAAGTATATTAGATCGTCAGAACGTGTTGTGATAATATACGCAATATCACATGACGTTTATAGAGTGATGTTAGAGTGATTTAATAAAGAAGAATGGACTTCCAAGTCATAACCAGTTATACGTATCACCGCATGATCGGCATAATTCGGGCCAATTTATAATTCCGGTCAGAATTTTAGTTTCCATTTTAGGAATTAATGTTACTCGATGATTTCAATTATAACTGGCCGGAATTACTGCTGATCAATTATGATCATGTGCGTATGACTTTCGTATGACTGCGTGGAGTTAATTTATGAAATATGTTTTCAGAGCGCCAAAAAATTTAAAGATGCAAGAAAATAATGTAAATTATAAATAAACAAAGTTACTTGTAATTTTATAATTATCTGTTATCACAATAAAAATTTTAATTTCTAATATAAATCAAATTCGGTCATTTCTACTGGGTTACTCATTGGGTGGATGAAAGCACTCACGAATTTTATTAATTAGAGAATTGGACGTATCATTACTATATGTTTTTTATAATATAAATCACTTTAGACCGGTTTTTTTGTTATTGACTTTGATGGTTCTATCATTTAATTCATGAAAATCAACCGAGTCAATATCCATTTTGGGAAATATCCGCAAGGATATAGTACTACCATACCAGAAGAGCCTTGCCATAGAATTGGGGCGGACAATTCCTTGATAAGATTTTTCAAAATGGACGAATCTAACCATTTTTTTAGCCTTCCTGTTTGAGGACTTTTTGGTTGAATCACCTGATTTGTTAGAACATTCTTTCTGTATAGTACTTGAACTCTGGAGTTTCCAAATCATCAATTTCCATATCAGTTGATGGACATATAGGACAACTTGCGTGGATTATTGATATAATTAATTCACAATATGCTTGCAAGTTAAATATATGAGTGGTTTATTTTGAGGAAGCTTGAGTAGAGAATCAAGAAAGTTTAGACGAAGAAAGGTCTTCAGAGCTTTAGTTAGTTGTCACAATTGTTTAAGAGCTATAATAAAGTTTAAAAGTATGATCTATGTTTAATTAAAGTTAAAATTAACTTTTTGTATACAGTACAATACGCATTTGATAACAATACATTCCAAAATTGTTTTTTTTTTTTTTTTTTTTTTTTTTTGTGGAATAATGATAAAATACAGACATTTTAAATAAAAAATTTCATTATAACTAATTTATAAGTATACTGTATCACACTGTATGATATAAAAATAAAGTGTGTAAATTCCAGCTTCCTATTATTAAGTAACAAAATCATATAAAAACTCCAATTTGGATAAAAACTTTGTATACATAAAAGCTAATATGAATAATGCTAACTTTTTAGATTGTCTACTTTCTTACACATATATATGTAAAAAATTGAGGAAAAGTGAATTTTTGATAATGAAATTTTGCTCGTGTAGCCAATTAAAAGTACAAACAATTCTGACTAACGAACAAGGGAGATTTTTTCATAATATTAAAATTAAAAAGTGATATTTTTTACATAATTAATTTAATAAATATAAGAAATATATTTTTAATAAAAGTATGATTTCTTTAGGATTGAAACAATAATATAGAAAATATAACTTTATTTTTGAAATTAAATGCAAAATAATGAATTTAATACGAATATTTACATATCTGTAAAAAATTTAAAATTTCTTAAGAAAAATTGAGTGTAAGATTGGGACCTTTAGTGTTGAATAATCAGATATAATTAAACTTGATAACTTGTCACATTTGTCTCATTTGAATTTAATTCAATAAATTTTTAGATCTACTAATTAATAATCATATTAATACATTTGCGAAATTAAAATTGAATAATTAAATAATAATTATAGATGAGAAATTTAGTAAGTTATCGAAAGAGAGGAAAGGGGAAAGAGCGAGGGAATGAGGAAAAGTGAAAAGAAAGGAATGAGGAAAAGGAAAGGGAGGGAAAGGAAATAGGAAAGAGGGAAAGCGAGAGAGGAAAAAGTGGAAAGAGCGAGGGAATAATGGGAAGGGAAAAGAAGGGGAAATGAAAAAAGCAAGGAAGTAAGGGGAAGAAAAGAAAAGGAAAGGAAAGGGGAAAGAGAAAGGGAAGGGGAAGGGAAGGGGAAGAGCAGGGGAAGAGCGAGGGAAAACAAGTATACACATACACCCACCATACGCAACCACACTCCCAGCCTACATATCTAAAAACAAGGGAACTGAAGAGAAGGAGAAAACCTATCGCTATCAGAAGAAATATTCTTGGTTTATTAGCTTAATCTGATGAGTTAAGAAAAGAGAAGAGAAGAGAAGGAAGAGGGTAGGCAGACTTCCATGTTCAGAGGGGCTTGAAAAACTGCCTAAAAAAATAGAAAAACTAGCAGTTAGTAATGTTCATTAATATAAAAAAACTGAGTCATTTTTTTTGTTGCTTGACGTCAAAAAAAGTCTAAATTTAAAAAAAATATTTCTTTCCGCTCCATAAATTATTAACATTGATAATTTATAATTAATTATAGCTTTCATTTTCTATGCATAAAATTTATAAAAAATTTGTTCCTAAACATAGAAAGATGTTGTGAAGTGATGAATAATCACTTCACCACTTGACCCATATTTAGCTTGAGCGACACCATTGGAACTTAAATAATCATTATAGGTAAATGAGAATAATAGCACAATTTTACTAATAAAGAAATACTTACCATTCTAATCTAAATTCTGCTACCAAACATAAAGGGATAAGATTTGTAAAATACGCGCGCACTCTATTAACTAAAAATTGTACTTAGTAATCTATATCGTTATATTTTATTATTTCCTTTTGATTATATCATTTAATTGCCGATCTGCATGTGATCGATAGAATTTATATAATAAAATGCGGATATATAAGCCATGTCGATCATGTTTTTATAATGCAACCATATTGTTCATAATTTAACACCTGTTTAAAATCTTGGAAAAAAAAAATTTTTTTATAAAAAGTTTTTTTCTTTGCAGTTTATAAAGTTTTATATGTAGGAAATGGAGATTTCATAGTATTTACTACTATTTTACTTCTATGGTATAAA
>QZLH01000043.1:0-10233 GCA_003833135.1 Oehlia diaphana
TTTTTTTTTTTTTTTTTTTTTTTTTTTTTTTTTTTTTAATTTTTTTTTTTTTTTTTTTTTTTTTTTTTGCTCTCCAAATTAATGGAATGGCAATTTTTTTTTTAAAATAGTAAATACGTACAGTATGTAATTGAATAACGCTAAACTGAATTTTAAATTTTAATGGCTATATATTTAATTATATTCAATATTTATTTATTTTATATTTGTCATGATTTATTAAATAAATTAACCATAAATAAGTTTTTAACCATACCCAATAACTGACTTTATTATTATGCAGACGTCCAAGATCATGTTCCATATAAAAGCATAGTAAACAATAAATATTTGTGATATTTAATCTAATGACGTAATGAAATATCAAAGATATTTTACGCAATAATAATTTACTAAAAAATATTAGTATGTTAAAAACGACATGATCCAATTATTTTACTAAATAATCGTTAATATGGTTTAGTTAAAGTGATTCTGTGAATTTATACACGTCACATGATTTAACATATAAAAACCATTATTTTAACAAAAATTATTACAAGTACAATGAGTTATTGTAACGTTAAAAAGAAGTTTAGTAAGTAATAATTATGGTGGAATAATTGCCTCCTTAATATAATACACTTCATGTCAAAAAGCGTTTGTTCAAAAACCTCACTTCTTTTCGAGTTAAAATGGCTCACAATAAACTACTGCCAAAGTTATCTCAAAATTTTTAATGATACTGACATTATAATAATTGAAATTTTATATAAAAAATATTTAAGTGATATGTTGTTTTAAATTTATTTGCAAAGAATTTTTATTTTCATTCTAAAAAATTGTTTATTTTGAAACTAATATTATAAATTATTAACAATTTATTTAAGACTCATCAAAAGAGGAAGGAATTTTCAATCTATTTTGTCAATTACATTATAACATTACTAAATCAGTTAAATGATTTAATTTTGTTTATCAAATTAAATATTTTATTTGCAAATATTGACTTTTAGCAAACCTTAGCATTATAATACTGTTAAATTAATAAAATTGGCGATTAAGAAAAGTTTATAGATGGGTTATGTCAAATCTACTACGTTTCATAAGATCCAAATTCATAAGATCATATGATCGATAAACTCTTAATGATGTCTAAGATTGTAGTATAATAATAAGGTCTCATCTTCATTAGAAGTAATTATTTATACCAACAAGATGAATTAAGAATAACTTAGAAAGTCAAGGAATAATCCTTTCAAAATTCATGTATTGGTAATACATTTTTTTAATCAGAGTTGAAATATATTTTTAAAATACTGTATATGAAATGCTCACTCACATAGATTCTTATGGATATTATTTTTTTTTCCATTTTACTTTTATTTGTTAATGGAAAACAGCTCTAAATAAGAATTTTAACTTTTATTGCTAATTTTTGTACTTTAATCAGCTTTGGTTAAAATGATAATTGAATTTTATGCATAATGCATGATAAAAAAAATGAAATTACATAAAAATTTAAATTTTGATTAATAATTCAGCAAATAATCATAATGCTTGAATTCTCATTTAAAAACAACGAATAAAAAAAATTGGATGATAGTTTACACGTGATTATATAGTATGATTTTATTGGTTTGGAAAAGAACCTCACGTGACTCAATTTTATATAGTACTCTTCGCTACGCTCCGGTCAATTAGAAGGAATTTAAATTCCTTTTATTATTTCATTAATCAAATAAAGACAAGGCTATTATTATATATCCGTAATGAAATTTTTTCTCACATTTCTTTATATTAAATGAAATAATGCTCAGATGATATACTCTGTAATTTATTTAACGTTCAGCTACTTTTTTTTTTCTAATTTCATTCTTGTTATTTTGTAAAATAATTTACCTTTTTGAAAATCATTCAGATGCATTCATCACAAAATGTCATTTGAAAAACAAAGTAATTAGGATTGATATCTGAAATGCAGCTGGTCAAGAAAGGTTTATTCTTTAGCTCCAATGCATTATCAAACTGTACAGGCAGCTGTTATTATTTTATGATGCAATAAAAATGACACTATAAAAGCTTATATTTATATCTTTATAACGGCTATCTACATAATCATAATTCTTTTAATAAAAGAAACAAATTCCTTTTTTAGTTCTTGATTTTAATTGGATGGTTAGGAATAGGACTAATTTGATTTTGAATAAGAGAACTTATATTGTCATAGCTCTTTTGGATAATAAAATAGATTTTATTGCCCAGCTGAAGTAGCACAAGACTATCTCTTGAATTTGGCTTGTTATTTTATGCATAAAATTGGATAAGGAAAGGAAATGTTGTTCAATACAAAAATTGGTACAAATGCTTTGTCAACTTAATTTACATACAGTCAACGCAAATTATAATGAAGCTCATTATACTAGTAAATTTAATATAGTGAACTTTTTTTATTCCCCCGGCTCAACTTACTGATCAATCTTATTCGTTATAGTAAACTTACTAATAAAATCTCGATATTGGATATGGTAAACTTTTTAAAAATTTTATTATAGAACATATATTAGGCGATATAAAGTTAAAAAATTGGTTCTCATATCAAAATTTGTTTTAATTTAACCCGGCCGCACGGCTTTTTATTTTTTTTTAGAACAAAATTTTTTTTTTCATCCGATCATGTAATACGGACGATTTCATATGTAACATTTACATTAATATAGTTAATTCAATAAAAAGTCATAGACAGATTTTATGTATCCAAATTAATTACAAGTTTTGTTTCTCATGTTTAATTGTGGTTTTTTAAAAAATTTTTTTTTATTGTTTGTTAAAAGTTAGGCATAGCAGATAGTGTTACGATATCATGTGATATAGTTTAGAGCGATTTGATTAGTTAAATTTTTTTTTTTTTTTTGTTAAGATTCCCGCTATGGTGACCCGGCCGGGATATGAGAACCAATTTTTTAACTTTATGTCGCCTTATAAAGTTATAGACAACTCCAGGAAAGCCGGACCAATTTTACCGGTCATACTGATCATCATGCACATGATCCGGATAATCATTTTAGATAACTGCTTGCGCTTAATCTATTCCATGTTAGCGTAAGTTTTTTTTTGGTTAATATCGGTAAGTTCAAGGTATGGATTCCGAATTGCAGATCATCAATATTGTTACCGAAATTAGATCATTTGTTTGATTATTAATTTTAATTATATTGAAGAGGAGTAATAGGAAGATGAAGAGGAGTGATGGGAAACGAAATGGAGTGATGGGAAGATGAAGAGGAATAATGAGAAAGTGAAGAGGAGTGATGGGAGACGAAAAGGAGTGATCTGAGACAAAAAGAAATGATGGGAAGTAAACAGGAGAAAAAAAGAAATAATGGAAAATGTAAAAATGTAATAGAAAATAATGGGAGACGAATAATGAGAAGTAATATGAGATGAAAAATGATGAGAGACAAAAAATAAAAAATGATCATGATAGGATGGTAGGAAACCAAGTAAAAAATAAACCATAAAGTAATAAAAATGAAGTTAGTAAGAAACGAAATATAAGATAGAAACAAAATAAAGAAAATAAATAAAAAATAAAAAACATACCACATTACTTGTAGAACTGAAAAAACTAAAAGATTAAAAAAATGAAATAAAATTAGTGAAAACCGAAATATGAAACAGAAACAAAATAAAAAAAAATAAAAAATAAGAAACGAAATGTAAAGTGAAAAACAACCGAACCTTAATTGCAGAACCGGAAGGACTATAAGACCTAAAAAATAATGAAATAGAGTTAGTAAGAAACAAAGTGTAAGGATGTAAGTTAGAAATAAAAATAAAAAGAAAAAAAGAATAATATCTCGAGACTGAAATAACTGAGAAAACGAACCTTGAACCTATAATGAAAATGAGATTCGATAAACAAATAAATATAACAAATCTGCCGCATGATCGAAGACCCAGGCGATGTTTACCAATTCCCAATATAATTTATATCATTCTAATATTATAATTATAATTTAATATTTTGTTAACTAATTATTACCTATATTAAATTCCTAATTCTAAACAAAACTGCTGTAACCATCTTAATTTACTTAGTATTACATTATAATACTAAAATATTCTATTTAAACAAACTCATTGGTCCCAGTGTGGAGCAACGAATAACTGCTAGTAATAAGCTATTTTCTTTTATGTTATCCTGACATTTGAGACACTTTTGCAATACAACTCCTTCTTATTTAAGAACTTACAATATTCTCGAGTAGTATGGCACTCTTTACAAGTCTTGTTTTTTGTTGGTACGACATGATAATGTTTGAAAGGATATATATTTACCGAAAATCATCCGGGCCATGTGTATAGACTTAACAATTTATCCGACCGTACTGATCAAAATCCCTGGTAGTTACCCGGGTAGTACCCTGGATTTTTGATCATGCTGGGTTTGTTATTCGTTATAGTGAATATCACGTGAAATCATTTCACGAATCACTTTAAACACAAAACTATGGTTGGTATTTTACTATATTATTGATCATTGTATAAGGAATTAAATTTGCAAGACCGTATTACGAAATGATAATCGACACTATAAAAAAACTGGATACGTTTGTAATAATGTCTTTATACGATTTTTTTCCTTATAAATAACGTATCATAATAGTCTATTAAAAATATACGGAAAAATGATCACTAAAACTACAATTTGAATACGGAAATTCACATGTTTAGGACACTGAATTTATGATGATTCGTAATGTTATTTAGTCACAAAATTTATAACTTTAATTACAGTTTATTACTAGTTATACTACTGTTATCAAGTCCGAAGCGCAGTTATCATTGCACATCATTACGTGCCGGAAGGACTAATTATAAAAATTAATTAAAGATAATATACGGTAAAATATTTTAAAATTCCATATTTACGATTGCTTTTTCTTTTTATTATCTTTTTTTGTTAAACATATAATAGTTCCTCTTGAACTTTTATTGGAAACAACTACACGACCAATTCTAAAGGTGAGATTATTTTTAGCTTTAATTTCAAATTCGTTTGTGCTTTGAAATATAAGTATTACTTATCCCCTATTATTTATTACACAATAGTAATAAGTGTTTTATAGTATATCGTGAGTATAATATAGGATATTTTATTGTTGAATCTTATTTTTATTTCGCTTGGCTTTTTTTCATTTTAAAAGATTTTAAAAAAAATAATTAAATTTTAAAAAGCTTCGGAACTATTACTATTACACTTGAAAAATAACATTGAGATTACAAATAAATTAAAAGAAAGTTTTTCTCATTTGGAAAATGCAAATCTTTCCGAATTACTCAATTTTTCAAATCAGTCCATTATAGTATAATCAATAGTTAATTTTTACCGCAAAATTTCCTAGAAACGGATAAATAAATACATATAAAATTTGCTATCCAGTAGGTATAACTACATTTGCATAATCGTGCAAATGGTGCCGATCAAGGGATAATAATAATTAATATTTATTAAATAGATATAATCTAAAAACCTAAAAAATGAAATAAAGAAACATACATAAGAATGTTTCTTTAACTCAATTAGAAGCCAAACTCCCCTTGCAAGAAGTCTTCAAGAGTTTGCGTTTCAATAAAGGAAAGAAATTTAGAGTACTTTTGGAGTCTTGTAAAAGAAAGACCTAAAACATTCTGAAGCATCCTACAAAAAAGAAACAATCTACAAAAAGAAATAACACACGAAAAAAAATTAACCCACGTAAAAAGAATTAACCCACGAAAAGAAACAACCCATGTAAAAAGAATTGGCCTACGAAAAAAAAAAAGAATTGATCTACATAAAAAAAAACGACTCTCGTTATAAGAATTGGCTCACGAGAACCAACCTAAAAAAAAAAATATATTCAATCTATAAGACAAAAATAGAATAAAATATAAAATAAAAGAATTTTAGAAGCCTAAATAGGGGAACAAAATATTAGAAAAAGAAACGTAATGGGTAAAGGAGGGATGATGAATAAAGGCATAATTTGTTTTTTTTTTTTTAAAAAAAAAAGGATTTTTAAGGGGTGTTCGATTGATTTCACCGAAAATCATTTCACAGAACTTACCGACAGTCATTGTGCAGAATTTTATTAATATACACTAATACACATAAAAAAAATTTTATGTAATTTGAATATAATAAAATGTTAAATTTTTTTTATTTATTGTATGTTTGAATCGTTTTTTATCACTCATATAAATGAAGTAAGATGACATAATTCTCTAATAAAGAAGACTAATATTTGGCTTTCTTTGAGGAAATAATATACATTTTAATTAATTTATATATTTTATTCATTTTATGTATTAAAAGCATTAAGAATAAAACATAAGTTTATGCTATAAGATGTATTTTAATTACATAAGCATTAAATATAATAATATTATGTTAAATATAGAATACAGCGAATACAGCTAAGTACAATAAAATTGTTTTATAATTTTTTTTTGTATTTTTTTATTATTTTTAGTTATGATCCTGTCGGTGAAATGATCGTCGGTAAGCAAAACATGTAAACAATCACGTGATCATGAAATTTTCTGTAAAATACATTAATTTTTTTTTAGGAAACATTATTGCGTATTAAATATACAAAAAAATATATCAAACGTATACAAAACATATCATTTCCAAGGCAATAAAAATATGACACTTTAAGGATTACTAACACCAATGAAATATAATTAGTCAAATGTAAACTATGAAAATAAATAACAAATCATGCGCCAATTGCGGCATCTTAATATTTCGTATTAAATAGGAAATCCAAACATTGGTATGTTGTATATTATTAGTCATAAATTATAATTTATAAATTTATTAAATTGTTCAACATTAAAAAAGTACAAATAATGTAAATGAAATGAATAACTATATAAATCCTATATTAGCAAATTTAATTGAAAAGATTAAGATAACTAACTAAGTTAATTAAGACTGAATAGTACAACTTTTCAAGGCGTCAAAATACCAAGCAACAACATCACCTTCAATCCTATAGCAGATATCATTGTTAAATGGTCCACGATGCTTATTTTTTCTTAAACTACCTTTAACACTTGCATTAAGCCAGTATGTATCATTTGATAATGTATCAATTTCTAGAGGAATATCGTTGCATCCATGGTTATTTTTATTACCAGCTACATAATTACCATTATTATCTGTAATCCAAATCCTACATTCCGCGTAAAGCTGTCTAACAACTTTAACGTGATAACCTAGTAATCAATTAAGCTTTTAGGATAAAAGAATATAATATTTTGCTTAAAGTTCACATTATATTCGAACATGTTAAATTTCAAGATTTTACCTTCAATTACTGTTGATACAAGAGCCGTAGCAAAAAAAATGATAGTGAGCGTGAAAAATATAGGAAATTTCATCATGCGTGAAATATCTTGATTAGGATAAGGGTGATTTCTACAAATTTGTAATTTAATGTTAGTTACCAGAAACAATAGTAATTAAATCAAATATTAAATAAAATAAGTCGTAATTTAGATACCTGTGGCAAGTTATTTGAGAAATTTTAAAATTGTAGTTATAAAGTTTAATCGTTTATTAATATTGTGAATTCGGGATATATGTACACATATTTCATATATAGATATTTTTAACTATAGATATTTTGTATTTATTTGTTCAAATATGAATATATAAATAGAATAAATAAACCAAAAATATAATTTGTATGATACATTACCTTATTTTAATATGAAATGAAATTCATAAAGAACAATAGAATAAATAAAAACGGATTTCACTTTTTTTGTTTAATATATAGAGTCGATCAATATATCTTGAATAGACTTGAATAAGAATAAATACGCAGACAATCTGACAATCAAATTTCTCAAGTGTCCCATATATTTTAATTTTGCTATAATATCAGTTACTTGAATGTTAAAGCGATAAATATCTTGGAAAAAAATAAATATTTAAAAAATAATAAGAATTTATTTAAATGGTTTATTTATTTTTTATTTTCATTGCGTGTTGAATATTTTTTACTTTCTACCATTTTGTCCATTTGACAAAATGTCCACTCAGCGAAATGTCCATTCGGCGAAATGTTCTTCGGCAAAAATGTTCATTCGGGAATAAAATGACGATCCGATCAGCAATGAATAAAGGATAATTTATTAAGTAATCTCATTACTTGTGAAATTCATATAAGTGTGTATAATAAAACAACGATCTCAATAACGTACAAGTTACCGATCAGAAGACAAACAAAAATAAAGATAATTTGACAGATATGAAAAGATGCCGAAATGGCATCTTTTTTGATATTATTCGGGACACTGATCAGCACTGTAATGCCAGGATCATCTAAGACATTTATTAATTGTAGGTATATAATCTACGAATTTTGAAGTGTTTTAAAGTGAAATACGTATAAAAACTTCCTGGATCATGTGATTAAACTGATTTATACACAATGTTTAGTATTGTATAGTTCTTTATACTATTTTGTGAAATAGTTTTATGATTTTATTACTTTGGGAAATAATTAACTTTATTGGATATCAATAATGAGGAAGATGATATAACGTTTATTGACTGAGAGATAATTTTATGGATGATCATTACCGATCATCAGCCTTTTAAAAAGTTTAATTTTGGAAATAATTAATTTTATTGGTTACTTAATGAAGATTATAATTTTGGAATAATAATTATTTGGAATTACGTACGTCAATCACAAATTTAGAAATAATCACGTGGAAAATGATGATCTTAAGTTAGGAAGAGAACTTTCTTGAACATAATTTTCGACTTTAAAATTTTAGACCTCAAATTATTATATTTTACATATTCCTTTTAATATAGGATTCTTTTATACTAATTTCTTACGATAAAAAAGTACTTTTCTTAGGTCTACGGAAATTATTAATAATTAACTTGAAGTTTTCATCATGAGCGCTATTATGTTAAAAACTGGTTAATTTATTATTAATGAAATTCGTAAACCTCATTTTATTTTTATATTTTTGGGAGGTGAATTTGTGAATTTCGTGAATTTTTATTAGTGAAATATTTATGAAAGTGGGTTTTTGGTGAAATATCATGAGAATAATTTGATTTTATTGATATGGAAGGGGGAATTATCGTATTTTTGTTTAAATAGTTTATTTGGAATTTAGGATATTTCATGAATATCATGAAAAAGATATTAATATCACGGAATGCACATTTTGCGACATTTATTTTTAGTTTTATTTATAGAAGAATTTTATTTTTAGTTTATTATTTTTATTTATTTTATGTGCGAATATTTTTAGAATTGATTTTATTATACATCTCCCCACAGGGTGGGGAGGTAATTAAGAGAATTGAAATCTATTTTATCAATAAAGGAATTTAATGTAAGGTCAACAGACCCCAGCCTTACAACACCCGTTTCATCGACGTCATTTTGTCCGACAAGCCATTTTGCCGGTGTAATACCTAAGCCCGTGATAAATCACGTTGCACCCAAAATAACACTTTATTAATAATAAAATATAAATACAATCATATGCTTGGTTTAATAATATTTAATAATGAAATAAATTATTCTAACTAAAATTCCAAAAGACGATTTCTCTTTATGAAGTCAATAATACCGGTTATTTATAATTATTTGAAATTATAAAAGATAACTGCGCCTCTAAGTGTAGAATCCCAATAATTTTACCAATTCTCCAAAATACGTTCAAATGAACAGGTGGGTTCGTAACTTTTCATCTTTCAGATTATTACATTGAAGTTTCCTTTTCTCCACCTTCAAAATTTCCTTTCCACAAATTCCTTTGATCATTTGATACTTTAATGCTACGATCTACAAATTAATTACCAGAACTTCCTGAACTTTTAAGTCACTTGATCTAAATATACTACAGTATTAGTTTACGGACGCTAAATTTATAACATCACATGACTAAAAATAAAACTATTAAAATTACACTAATTCTAAGTATAATACTGCGCCGCAGGGCGAGTATGTATTAAAGGTTGGAAAATGGGGATCACCCAAAAATCCTGACACCTATAATATCGACAATCTACCAAAATCCCGATAAATGCAAATCCCGCGATGATCTAAAATCTTGACAGCCAAAATCCTGGCTGAGATTCGATTAGATGAATTTGAGATTAGTTAATTTTTTTGATGTAATTTTTCTAATTTAGAAGATAAGGAATAGTTTAATAATCTAGTA
>QZLH01000043.1:25493-47242 GCA_003833135.1 Oehlia diaphana
TTTTTTTAAAAAAAAAAGGATTTATAATGGGGGTTCGATTTATTTCACCGAAAATCATTTCACCGATAGTCATCTCACCGAAAATCATTTCAACAAATTTAAAATAGTTTTTATTGTGTAAAAAATAACATAGCCGCAATTATTAGTGAATTATTTATTGTGCAGAATTTTATTAATATACACTAAAACAACATAAAAGAAATGTTATGTAATTTGAATATAATAAAATGTTAAATTTTTTTTATTTATTGTTTGAATCGTTTTTTATCACTCATATAAATGAAGTAAGATGACATAATTCTCTAATAAAGAAGACTATTATTGGGCTTTCTTTGAGAAAATATTATACATTTTAATTAATTTATATATTTTATTCAATTTATGTATTAAAAGCATTAAGCATAAGACATAAGTTTATTTATGCTATAGAATTTCTAAGATGTATTTTAATTACATAAGCATTAAATATAGTAATATTATGTTAAATATAGAATACAGCTAAATACAATAAAAATTGCTTTATAATTTTTTTTTTATTATTTTTAGTTGTCGGTGAAATGATCGACAATCACGTGATCATGAAATTTTCTGTAAAATACATTAATTTTTTTTAGGAAACATTATTGCGTATTAAATATACAAAAAATACATCAAACGTATACAAAACATATCATTTCCAAGGCAATAAAATATGTCACTTTAAGGATTACTAACACCAATGAAATATTATTAATCAAATGAAATAAATAACAAATCATGCGCCAATTGCGGCATCTTAATATTTCGTATAAATAGGAAATCCAAACATTGGTAAGTTATATTATTAGTCATAAATTATAAATTTATTAAATTGTTCAACATTAAAAAAGTACAAATAATGTAAATGAAATGAATAACTATATAAATCCTATATTAGCAAATTTAATTGAAAAGATTAAGAATCACAACCATATTCCCAGGGGTCTAAATGCCAGTTATCAACAAAACCGTTAATAATATAGCAGATATCACTGTTAAATGGTCCACGATGCTTATTTTTACTAAGACTACCTTCAACACGTGCATTAAGCCAGTATGTATTACTTAAAACTGTGTTAAAAGTTACACTACCACTGTCGCAATTATGGTATTTTGTATGACCAGTTACATAATTACCATCAGAATCTGTAACCCAAATCTTACACATTGCGGAAAGGTTTGTAGTAACATGAACGCTATAACCTAGTAATCAATTAGGATAAAAGAAAATAATATTTTGTTTAAAGTTCATATTATATTCGAACATGTTCAATTTCAAGATTTTACCTTCAATGACTGTTGATACAAGAGTCATAGCAAAAAAAATGATAGTGAGTGTGAAAAAGATAGAAAATTTCATCATGCATGAAATATCTTGATTAGGATAAGGGTGATTTGTAATTTAATATTAGTTACCAGATACAATAGTAATTAAATCAAAATTTTAAATAAAATCAGTCATAATTTAGATACCTGTGGAAAGATTTTTTAAAAAGTTTAATCGTTTATTAATTTTAACAAATCTTTGACAGGAATTCGGGATATATATATACATATTTTTTTATATGTAAATATTTTGATATTTTTAACTATAGATGTTTTGTAATTATTTGTTCAAGTATGAATAAATAGAATAAATAAAACAAAAAGAAAGAATTTATAATTTAATGCTTGAAATCGTCATAAAATTCATAATTTATCGCGTGAAATTATCATAGAATTTATAATTATATCATACATTCCTTATTTTAATATGAAATGAAATTCATACAACTTCACACGAAAATACGTGCCTGACTACCGGACACCTGACAATCAAATTTCTCAAGTGTCCCATATATTTTTAATTTTGTTGTAATATCAGTTATTTGAATGTTTAAATGTTTTATTTATTTTTTATTTTCATTGTTTGTTGAATAATTTTTACTCACTAATATTTTCGGTGAAACGTCCATTTGACGAAATGTTCACTCAACGAAATGTCCATTCGGCGAAATGTCCATTCGGCAAAATGTCCATTTGGAAATAAAACAACGATCCGATCAGCAATGAATAAACAAACAAAAAACAAAAAGTAAGTTATTAAGTGATCTCATTACTTGTGAAATTCATATAAGTGTGTTTAATAAAACAACGATCTCATTAACCGTAAAAGTTACCGATCAGAAGAAATAAAGATAATTTATAATTCATGAAATTAATTTCATAATGTATGGGACACTTGCAAATTTTAAAGAACTCGAAGATATCTGGTAACTAAGACGAAATTATACCACCATTATCGGAATAGTATCGGAATAGTATTCCGTAAAAGGCTCATATTTCCGGAATTAAATAACTTTATATCACAGAGTTTATCGAATTATTTACATTTTTCCGTGAATAGTTCCGTAAAGGTTTACTTTTACGGAGTTTTTACAAAAATAAGGGATAATCACCGAATACTGGCCGGATATTCCTTATTCGCGATAGTATAGTACTTCAATGTGATAGTTATTGATGATCACTTTCCAAATAAATGTACTTTTTCGCTTAATTTGGAATTTGTTGTGCGATCTTCAAGCATTTTTCAGAAATTTATATGCAACGCGAACTTTAGAGTTCAAATTTATATAAAAAAAAAAATATGCATATTCGATCCAAATAGTAATACGTTTTTTTAATGCTAATATTTTAAAAAAATATTTGCTATATGCAAATATTGCTTCTTTTG
Source organism: Oehlia diaphana (assembly GCA_003833135.1). NCBI lineage: Eukaryota > Fungi > Glomeromycota > Glomeromycetes > Glomerales > Glomeraceae > Oehlia > Oehlia diaphana. The sequence goes on from QZLH01000043.1 coordinate 28,225, forward strand.
ACATTATTAGAATAAAATCATAAATTGGGCACTTCTGTGACACTCTTATTGCTTGTTAAGTTTAATCATCAAATAATAACAAGCTTTTGCAAAAAAAAAATTTTGTTGATTATCTTTTTTCTTCGATCATCGTCAGAGATAAATAAAAAAAAAATTAAAAAATTAAAAAATAATTATATTTAGTTAACACTAGCCGTAACCCGTCGCGCTGCGATATTATTATGTATTGAAAGGTTATGTTTAGAAATTTTGTTACTTATACAATACTAATTTTGTTTAATTTGAAGAATTGAAAGTAAATAAATAATTCAAAACAACATAAATAATAAAATTAAATAAAATAAAAATTTAAAAAGAAGAAAGGGGTCTGAAAGGTAGTCAGTACCCTTAGAAAAAATTATTTTATATAGAAAAATTCTTTTACATATTAGAATAATTTCTTGCATGTTAATAAAAAACTGAAGTAGTTATGTAGATTTGTATTTAATATTAGACTAACAATTTAATTTTTGTATAATACTAAACATACAGTAATTTATATTTACAATATTTACAATACAATAATGTGAGGTATATTTACAAAATGATTAAATTAAAATGATTTAGTATTATAATAACTTAATATAAATATTATAATATTAAACAAATGTTGCAGTATTATACTCATCACAAAATCAATTCTGAATAATTAATTGTTACAAAAAAAAAATAAATAAATTTATCATCATCAAGAATACCATCATATGAATGTATTATTACAGAAGATTATATCATAGTAATCTATTCAAAAAAAAATTATATCAATAAAAAAATTTCCATTATCAAATCTATTGTTAAAAAAAAAAAAAAATAATAATCTCATCACCAAAGCCTATTGTTATTACTAAAAAAAATCGATAGAACTATTACTTAATAGTATTAGAATAACGCCAGTTACCAAGAAGCAAAAAAAAAGTAAATTTTTTTTATAGCCGGGAACTAACTATTGCTAATTAATATTAGTAAATGTCAGTTACCGAACATAAAGAAAGGGCAAAGTCCGATCTATTGTTGGAAAAAAAACATTTTTAAGAAATAAAAAATCTGATCTGTTGTTAAAAAAATTTCTAAATTAAAAAAAAAAAAATCCTAAAAAAAAAAATAAAATTACTAAGCGATCTATCATTAAAAAAAATAACTATGCTGTGGCGCAGTAGTCACGTGAAAATATTAATGTCTGAAATTTTATTTGCGTATTTTTACAGGATTTTCAATATCAGGTGTACTACTCATATAAAAAATCTCTGCGTAAAAAAATTTTCGCCACCTATGAAAATTACTAAATGATTCTGTTAAAAAAAAATAAAAAAATAAAAAATTTACTAAACAAAAGAAAGGCCAAAGTTCAATCTATTCAAAAAAAAAAAAAAAAAAAAAAAAAAAAATATATAAAGAAAAAAAAAAAAAAAAAAAAAAAAAAAAAAAAATAAAAATAAAAATATTACTAATCGTAAAAAGAAGAGCGATATTGATTTTAAAAAAAGCCTCGGTAAAAAAAAAGGATCCGGTTAATCAAAAAATTACATATTATATTATTATATATTACAATGAATAACCAAACAGCCAATCAAATAATATTCTAACCTAATATGGAATAGATTAGGCGCGGCAGATCATGTGTTTCATAATACACAATTCAAATTATTATTTATACACGGTAATCTGAACATTTTATATTATGAAACTCGGAAATTATTATAAAATTTATCAAATTTAATAAAGGATTATTTTGTAGTTAGTGGTGGCAAATGTCTTTATGACGGGCACTAGTTTTACATTAGGATTTTAAAAAAATGTCTGGTAAATTGGTGCCATCATTTTATTGATCGTATGAGAAAAAAAAATAAATACAGCAGGTTGTAGGTGATACTATTTATTCGGTATATTCTCTTTTTACAGGTAGTCCGCTAATAATACCTTCCGAAATTCTAGATTTATTGTATTGTTCTAAAGAACAAAAGAGGTGTTGCACAGGCCATGTCACATGGTAGGTGTAACCGTGAAAATTCTTCACGATCAAATTGATCCATATTCTTTCCGCCACCTTCTTACACTTTTTGCAATACAGATGTGAGTTACAGTTTTGGTATAATTAATTATACATGAAGTAATTTCTGGATTACCTCCGTAATATGATTTAAGCCATGATAACAATTTAGCAATAAAAATTTATCAAGGGCTTAGACCAAGGTTTAATATTAAAGTACCTCAACCAATTATTATTATACATTCAATTAAAAGATGCTTAGATGCGAATTCATTAAATCGACCAACAGCGATCGAAATTGCAAGTATATTATGTAATTTAATAGAAATCCAAGACAAATCGAAATAGAAATCAATGATAATTTATTAATAAATAATAAATCCCTAACTAACAAAAATATGAAACACTCAGAAACTATTTATATAAGTAGGGAGCCTAATTTTTTTTAATAATTTTCCTAAACCATAAAATTCTGATGATTATTATATATTTTTTCATTATTTATTAAATAAATTAACCATATAAAATAAAAGTGATATTTTTGAAAACTTTTAATTTATATTTAATCAAATTCTGATATCTATACACATGTAAAATATTTCATAAAAATATAACAAAACTTAAAATATTTCTCTTGTATTAACATTGTCTTGTAAACGTCCAAAGTACATGTTACTTGTTGTCAACTTTTACAGTTTTATAGAATAGATTCCTTATGATACTACAATTTCTAATTTGTAGCGTATTTAAGTTGATTTCTTTATTTCCACATTAAAATTTAATACTTTTTAATTGACTAAAATCATCATAACAATTTCACTTAAAGATTCTGTGCATAAGTTTGAATGTTTATAATAACGATAATAATTTATAAAAAAATCACGCTGAATATTTAAATTATATATTAATTCTGAAAAAAATTACAACCTTTTGCTCAAAAAATCTGGAATTTTGTTATAATCATTATGATTGTATTTTAAAATATAAATCAATTTTTTCAGCTTCATAAACATTTTTAATATTTCGCATCCTACAACTTTTCCGGTATGAATTATTTCTATAATAATTTAATATTTAATTAAAGGGAAACTTTTGATGATGAAATAATAAGTTTGTTTATTTCACTAGGAAGACAGATTATTAAAGCATTACAAATTTTAGATGTATTAATATATTTATAATTTTAAAAGACTTCTCCATAAATTTTAACAGAAATTCTACACACTAATAACGATTAACTAATAAATATGAATACTCTAAATGCAATTCATCTCTAAAATTATAAATGTGTGACGTAACCAATGAAGAATTCTGCGCCATTCAGTTGTAATACAATCTGCAAATCACATGGCCAATACTAGGATAAATTTGGGTAGATCAAGACATTGGCGTAATGTGAAACATTCTCCGGGAACTTTATTCCAGAATTTCATTTATTTTAACGCAACGCAAAATTATATTTTTAAAATATTTCAATAAATATAATATTTTAAAAAATAAACCATCGGTTACAAAAGATTATTTTAATAAAGAAATGTCAAAACTTATTAAAGATATTCTTTTCATAATATTTAATGAATTACAAGATAATTCAAAATCCCTCTTTTCATGTTTAATGGTTAATAGACTTTGGTGTGAAAATGTAATTCCAATTTTATGGAAGAATCCTTGGTGTTATAATAATATTAATTATAATAACAAAAATTATTTATTTATGATTGTTGCATCTTATTTATCTGAAGATATTAAAGAATACTTAATTATACATGGAATTCAATTACCATCATTTTCATATCAATCACTTTTATTTGATTATTTATCTTTTTGTAAAAGTATTAGTACAAATGTTATTAATATTATAATTTCTATTAGAAATCCTAAAGAAAATAATCGATTGATTTTACAACAATTATTTTATGATATCCTTATGAAGAAATGTTCAGAATTTAAATATTTGGAGATGAGAAAAATCGAATTCCGATATCGAAATTTTTGTTTACCAAAAGATAAACTTCGCTTTGAATCACTTTATGAATTAATATGTAATACAACTGTTGATTCCTCATATTTTTATGATTTGGCACGTATTTCTCAATGTATACAACGACTTATCATTATTAATGATATAAAATCAGAAGTTAATCTTGGAATTGCTAAATTAATTGAAGTTCAGAAGAACTTAAAATATTTTGAATGGAAAGATGAAATATATTACAGTTTTTTTTCTAGTATAGTGACTTATAATTATAAAGAGATTCTTCTTGCATTAGAAAAAAAGGCAAATACTATCAACCATTTGAATACAAATTTTAAAAATGTTGATCCCACATTATTATATAAGGTACTACCAAAACTTCATAAGTTAAAATCATTAATAATTAATTATTTTCAATATTCTAATATAGATCAAATAAAAATGTGTACTTATCGTGATCTTGAGATATTTAAATTAGATGAATTCGATTTAAAAGCATCTTCTATTATAATTGAAAATAGTGGAGGTCATCTAAAGAAAATTTTAATAAAACCTTGTGAACATTTTAAATATGAAGGTAGTTTTAATGAAGATTCTCTCATTCTTATTCGTAAAATTTATGAAAATTGTCCTTCTATCGAATATTTGTATCTTACATTTTCACCATCAAAACAACATTTTACTGAATTTGAAAAATTACTAAAAGTTTGTCAAAATTTAAAGTGGTTATTATTATCTATATTTGATCATGAAAGTCGTTTAGTTTATGAATATGGAGAAGAATTATTACAAATATTAATTAAATCGTCACCAACTAATTTAAGGGAAATTAGATTTTATTATGAATTTCGTTGTTCTTTGAAAGTTCTGGAAGATTTCTTAGAAAAATGGAGAGGTTATCCACTTTCCATAATTATGTATGATTATACTTATAAAGGAAATGTAAAAACTTATAAAAATTTAATTAAAAAATATAAAAAGAATGGAAAACTAAAAGATTTTAGATGTGAATCTTTAACAAAGATAATGGATATGGATATTAAAATATGAATATTATATGTTAATCACATTTTTTATAATGTCAGCATTTTAAAATTTATAAGTATGTAAGAACGAATTATAATAATTAGAAATGATAAAGTTCAAAATATCAATTTACTTAATAAGCGTAAATAGTTGTATTTTTTCACATATATAATTTATTAGTAAATAAATATTTAAGGTTCTTATAAAATGTATGAATTATATTTCAAAATCATAAAATTTTATCATGAAACTAATTGAAAATTTTTTTAAAAAAAAATTGTCAAGACGGAACAATCATATTGAACGACAACAATTAAACACCAAAAGCTTGAAAGCTGAAATTAAAGTGTGATGCTGTATATATATATTTGATTTCTCCATACTTTAATGGATTATAATTTCAATTCATTAGATTTTATAATTTAAATTTTAAAGAATTCTTGAACCTATAAAATCATTCATTAAATCTTTATATAATTCCCCGACAATATATGTTTTATATCACCCAAGTGGTAAAGTTATAATCTCATATGCTTAGAGAGATTGATTCATAAAATATTATTTATATGCTCTCTCAGTTAGAAAGTAAAATTTATTTAACATTATATCAAATTTTTAATAATATGTGAATACTGGTGTATCAAGGTCAGACAATATGGTTTGTTTGGTTATTTCATTAGATTTAAGATAAAGATTAATTAATAATTAAGAACTTGTAATAATTTTTTTTCATGACAGCGAAATTAATGGTGGTTATTATTTGGTTTTAAACAGTCTAATGTATGGATTAAAATTTATTTAAGTTTTCAAAATTAAATAAGAATATCTGAATTTGTTACATATGTACAGACGGTACAGTATGTTAAATATTATGTAAAATTTAAAAATTGTTAAACTTTATTAAAATAAAAAAAATGATTAAAATTTTCGGCATTGAAAAAAAAGCATAATAAAAAATAAATTATTAAAATAATTTTTTTGGGTAACCGAAAATAAAAAAATCATTTTCGGTATTAAAAAAAAAACCGAAAATAACAAAGAATTTATTTTGACTTGAAAAATTTCAGTCTATAAGAAGTATATAAAGAATAGGAAATAGGAAATGGTCAAAAAATGAAACGTGATTAATAAGAAAAATTAAATTTTTTTTGTTAACATCTCATTAGTAAAATATATATATATATATTCAATTCGGGCAACCAAATTGTTTAATCTATAGTAAATACGGAATGGTTATTTAATTTATAAGTCCTCTATTACATCGAATTAGTCGATTTATTTGATGGTAATTAGGATAAATATCATTTCTGATACCTGATATTATTTAGGCATAACTTACGAAATAAAATCTGGATATATAAAATTTTACCCGATTTTTCATTTATCCGGTGGCATTTATTGATTTAATTTCCTAATTCTATAAATCTAAATAAATTATTACAAATAATGACTCATTAACAATAATATTTGGTAATATCTTAAAGTAGTCATATAAGTCCGTATCATATAGCATAAATACTGTCAGTTTCCTAAAAAAGGTAAATAATAAATTAGATTACAAATAATGACTTTATATTCATTAAAATTTTTAATGCTGACTTAATATGAACAATTCAAAATTAGATATTTTCAAATAGTAAAATTGTATCATTTATCAAGTTTCTAAAAATAAATTAGATTAGATTACAAATAATCATTAAGTGAAGTACTTAGATTGACTCACTAATTACTATGAACTCAAGAAAATAATCATCATGATTCATGAGTAAAACCATATCATTCTGTATCATCTTACTTGCAATAATGAGCTATACTGACAAAAAGCTAGGTCATTTGCTATAATTACACATGCTTGTTTATTTTTTTACATTAATATGTCAGTCCTAGTCATACCACATATAAGTGTCTTTTTGTATTTAAGATCCTAGTTTTAATTTTTTTTACTTTACAATCTTTTAATAAAACCTTTCTATCTTAATAAAACCTTACTATCTTTTAATTACTTGTTTGACAAAATAATTATGAGTGAACTATATCCTGGACATAAGGGTAAATAAATATTATATAGTATAAAAATAATTCAATTTCAATTTCTAACTATTATTTTGACTTTTAGCCTTAGAATCTTATTTTAAAGAGAAGAAATTTAGCATCATATTATGGATTCCTACTTCTTCACCAAAACACTATTGTTGCTTCATCATTACCAACTAATAATTGGAAGGAACTTAATAATCGTTGGACCAATCGATTTCTAAAGGAAGCAAAGTATTATGAAAATGATTTAATTTCTATAAAGGAAAAGGTGTGTTTTTTATTTAGCAAAGTGAGGGTAACTCCTAAATCGATATTTTCTTGAGCTAGGAGAATTACTGGGTTAACAAATTTGGTATTATCCAAATTCTTAATCCAGGCACCTGAAATTTGTTATTGGTAAAAGTCTGCTTGTTCTGGAGGAGGAACAGGCTATGTACCTTCTTTTATCATTAAATAAAAATTAATGCACACTGCTAATAATCTTTCTTGCATACAACAGATATATAAAGAGCAAACACGTTATACAAAAGAATTAGAAAATTATTGGAAAGAAGTGATTATAAAATTAAATAAGGTTAGTGAATAAATTAATAAATTATGAAATGTGTATGATAATTGTATAACTACTTGTTAATTACCTATTATTATAAAAGGATTCTGTAAATCAAAAACTTGAAAAAAAGGATTCTATAAAGCGAAAACTTAAAGAAGAAAAAGAAAATTTTAATTTACAATCAAAAAAGTGCAGAACTACTATTACTCTTCTTTGCATAGTTGAAGGAAATGAATACAATGCCTTTGCTATTAATATTAACAAGAACAAAACCATTAGTGAACTTAAGAGTTTAATCCAAAAAGAAAAACATAATGATTTTGCTGGCATTGATCCTGATCAACTGAAACTCTGGCAGGTTGAAATTCCTGATGATTGTTATGATGAACTAGTTAGTCCTCAACTTCATGGAAACAATAAGCTTCTTGGAACAAAGAAAATAAGCAAGTATTTTACTAAAGCTCCTGTTGATGAACATATTCATATTATTGTATCTTTACCAGAAACTACTAAAACTAGGCAAGAGTTGATTAATAAAGTAGCAGAATTGCAAACATTACTTAAGAGGTCTATATATGGTATGTTCCATGTGATAGTAGGTAAAAAGTATTCTATTATTACTCACTGGCTATAATCCTTGACTGCATACCATGAATGCAATGTGCAAAGGTTTATAAGGGTTAGGTAACTATATGATGATTAATGAGCTAATAGTTCAACACTAATTTATATTTTATGATTGTAGAATTTAATACTATAGTAGTTAATCCAAAACGTACAAAGGCATCCAAGTGGATTGCAAATATAGAACAAGTGACTCTTAAAGACCTTAAAGAATCTATATTTGCTTTATATCAATCTCCAGAACTTGAGAAAGATGTTGCAACACTTTCCTTTTCATGCAATGATGAAAAATATTCTCCTAAAAGTGACCTAGAGTTTCAAAATATGCTTCAATTATTTGTATCAAGAAATAGCCTCAAATTTACTGTATTTATAGAAACATCATTATCCTTTTCCTCTTGGACCTTTCCAAAAGTATGTAAACTATATAAACTTAGTGAAGATAGTGATCCAACATTATCTGTATTTCCTCTTCTTACTTGTGGTTAAATGATGAAAAGTCACAAGTAATAATCAAACATCTTATAACTGAATTAAATTTCCATTTCAGAACTATTCCTATTGGAAATGAAGCATCAAAAAGTCAATATGTTTGTTCATACCTTGTAGCTATTGCCAACCTTTATGAAGATAAATTTAAGGTTTATCCAGAAAAAAATGTCTCAGGTCTGAATGGTCATGGACCTGTAGATTTTGCTTTAATTCAAATTCAAAATTCTAGAATAATTGGCATTACTGAAGTTAAAGATAAAGATTTTCAACAAGGTGTTGCTCAGAATGCAGTTCAATGTGAATCAGCTTTATCAAATAAGAAGAAAAATATCTTTGGTATTATAACTGATTCTGAGAAATGGTTTTTTTTGGAGTGTTCATCAGATAATGATAGAAAACCTAAGTTTAAATTATCAAAACCAATGGTCATTATATATGGAGATGAGGATATGGAAGATCGGGTAAAAAAAGTTCTTGGTCATATTGCATGGTTGCTAGAGGAGACTCAAAGACTGGATGAACTAAAGGATGAAAACTAACAATATATTTATTTAATAGTTAAGGTAGAATATATACAGTATACATCAAAGAATTTAGTTAATATTGTATAATTATTAAGTTTATATACGTATTATTAGTTTATATGTATATAATATATTAAAAGTAGAATTATATTCCCTATAAAAAAAATTATGGAAAAAACTCCGATAAATGCTCATTTTTCTAGTTTTCATTCCGAAGAAACACGTGATCATTTTTCTGAGAAATTTTTTATAGGGATTCACTTAAATTTAATCACTTCATTATCTTATCCATGCAAATTTATCTTTACCAATTTGCTTTACACATATCCTTAAGTTTTACAAATGTTGATATACAATAAATTTATAATTAGCACATACTATGCATCATAAATATCATGAACAATTTTCAAAGTTATTCCTAAAAATGGTTGGATTTCAGATAGTATTTAATTTCAAAGTATAATAGTATTAAATTATATATAAAAAGTAATATGTTCAAAACCCATGCATATTGAATTTTATACAAAAAAAATTTCAGAATTATAATACACGGAGATTTATGCGGGATAATATTTATGCATATTTATTGTGTTGCATCTTTGAAGCTTTAATCATTGTGTAATACAGAGTAACATAATTAACATGATCACTGAATTGAAATGAAAGATAGAATGGGCAAACCGCAGTCGCCTTTGTGTAAACTATAACGATAAATCAATTTTTTCAAAAAAGTTTGCTTCATGAAACATTTTAATATTTCGCATCCTATAACTTTTCCTCCGGTATTAATTATTTCTATAATATAATCAATTTAAAAAACTTTACAACTTACTAAAAGGAGAACTTTTGGTGATAATCCTATTATTTCACTAGGAAGACAGATTATTAGAGCATTATAAATTTTAGTTATATTAATATATTTGTAATTTAAAAGGCTTATCAATAAAGATTTTGACAATTTACATAATAAACGATTAACTAATAAACATGAATATTCAAAATGTAAAAACTATTTATTATCATGTAAAAATTAGTCTAAAATCATAAATGTGATGTAAACCTTGTAATGTATTTCGTGGCGCCATTGTGATACAATTTGCAAATCATATGAATAAGCGATACAAATACTGGGATAAATTTGATAAATCCAAAAACACTACAGCTTCCTAGTGAGTACAACTACATCACTAAATTAAAGAGTTCGATATTCCAATATTGTCCAATTTATTATACAAATTTTAATTATTTAAATTGCATGTAAAAATGTAATACATTAGTTAGTCTCTAAATGTTCTAAATGTTCTCTATTGAATGAAGTTAAATAAATTCACTGGCAAAATAGTAGTTGCAATTTTATTTAATTTTGGCTGATTTTCTTATTTTGAGAAACTTGTTTCAGTACACATAGTTATCAAACTCAATCATACAAATTGTTGTATGGAAAAAATGAATCATTGTAACTTAAGCGATCGGGTTACACTTTCCAACGTGACATATATTAAAATGTTCATGACTTTAAGAGTTTGGATAGTAGCAAATAATATTATTAAATATAAATTGCATTACTGTTACACTATTGTTATTACAAAAATATTTACAAGACATGAAAAATGATTCACGGTAAAAATTTTGCGTAATGTTGAATCCATACTTCGCTCATATAATAAATTGGGTCTACATTGACATAAATCTCTCTAGAACTAAAAGAAATATTTTAATTTATATACAAATGTATAGTTTTTTTATTTTCAAAACGAGTTTTTTTGTAAGTACTTAATCTATGTAGCATTGTAGCATCAGGTGATTTAAACTTTCGTAAGCTTAACAGCAAGTTTTTACGAAGTAGCTTGCTTTGTTTTAAATAACTTTATTCTTGGAACGAATTTTCACTATATCAAGTCAAACTTGTTTTTCAAAAAAACTTGCTTCCAAGGATAATAATGCTGATTCAACTTTACCACCTGAAAACCCCTTTAAAACTAAAGCCGCAAAATGTATCCAAAAAATCTTGTTCCCATAATAATTCTGATACTATTGTGTCAAAAAGAATATCTATAAGACCATCCGACGAACCTATAAAATCATGAAAAAAATAATATAATCAATGTACTTAACATTTGTATCAAGAGTACAAAAGTTAACAAATCAATCAATAGAAATAAGCAAAGGTATTGTAATATAGAGTTAGGATCATCTGTCATCTGTCATCCGATCTGGTCAGATGACGGATCATCTGACGGATCATCTGTTTCAGCCGTCAGATAAACTAAAAACTTTTTTTTTTTTTAGTTTGTTTTTGATTACTGACATATTAATCGTATGAAACTACGAATTCAAATTATTGTTCCCCGAATTTAATGGTTGATTTTATCTCATAATCTCGCACTGCAATTGATTTATAAAATGAATGGCAGTATCAAAATTCTTGGAGGATATAACAGATAATCCAACTGAATGGAAATCTGTTCATAGTTATTGGCCTACAAAAATAATCTTAATAATTATTATTAAGTCGAGTAGTGAATGAAAATGAGGCTAAAATTAAAGGTAATTTAAGTTATAAATGTATATTAATCTTGTTTGAGTTTATAAAAATATTATTAAACTTTTAACATATATTTTTTATTTTATATATTCGTTCTTTTTTCGTCTAATTTTATTACTTCAAATTTTCTTGAATTTTTATTCAATTCCTAACAAGATTGATTTAAATATATTATTAATAATTGAACTATGATACTCTGACCCATCATTACAATTTTTTTTTCTTTGTTCCTTTTTATTGATTTTTCATTAGCAATGTTACAATTTTTTTAAAATTTTTTAATCAATCTTGGTTTTTGATTTAAATGTATAAAAATACATCTTATACTTTATAAGGATTTCAGATAATTGTCACATGATTAAATAACTTATTTTCGTGTTACAATATTGTTCGAATAATAAATAAAAAAAAATGATATATTGTAAAGAAAAAGATTAATGAGAAAAAATAAAAATAATAAAAATAAGAAACAAATTATATAAATAGAATAAATATAAATAATCATATGACCGCAATGTACTCTACTTTTTATAAGTTATAATTAATTCAAAAAGTAAATTCATTTATTTTTATTTATTTGTTTATTTTATTTTTTTTTTACACAAAGGTTAAAGAAAAAGGTGTAACTCAACAATAGCACAATCTTAATCTCATTAACACCAAAACTCTAGTGATCGGCTTATCGGAAAAATTTTTGCCGAAATACGCAATCTGTACTTAATGTGCAACATCCTTAAAAATAAATTCATTTCTCACAACTTCCAAATAAATCTCTTATTCACTTATGCCCTCTGAAATTGATTCTTTTCCAGTTGAAAACTGGGATACCGATACCCTTATTATTTTTTTACGAGGACAGGACCTAAAATTCGATGATGATGACTTTGAAATTCTTCGCAGAGAAAAAATAACTGGGTTTGATTTCACTAATATGACTAAAGAAGAATTTGAACGTTGTGGTTTGAAAATTGGTCCATCAAAAAGATTAGTGAAAGTAGCTGAGGCACTAAAAGACCCTTCGAAGTGTTCGTTCTCATACCGTAATTTGAAACAAGTTTTAAAAGAATACAACAGTAGTAAAATTTTGCCAGGTATTTTACTTGTAACTGCAGACTTTTCTATTAATTTATAAGACTTAAAAATTAAATTTAGTTTCGCTCTTTAAGGAACTTATCCACTTACGGATGAAGATGAGGAGGAATACACCAATAATAAATCCTTACCAGGTATTTCAATACTATCTATTTTAATAGTTTTATATGATTTATAACTAACTTTTAGTTCCTCTCCCTAAGGAACTTATCCACTTAAGGATGACGATGAGAAATTACCACAAAGTTTAGGGAAGATAAAACTACTCAAGAGCGAACAAGAAAGCACAAACGATGAAATTTCTATATTGCCTTCATTATCCAAAAAATCCATAAGTACGCAAACTACAAACTTTTCTGCAGACCAAAAGAGCTTAACCTACCTTATCCAGGGCTTAATATCTAGGAGTCTTTCACATTTTCCTCTTAATGAGTGGGTCTTCATTAATAATACAACGAAGGGTGTATGCAGAATTAGTAGTGTGGAACCGCGATTGTCAAGTGTGTCACTGTATTGTGAGTATGAGCTCGGAAAAGTCTACACTCATCATTATTCACCAACATTTTCCGGATACCCTATAGCTCTCAAGAGTCCGTTTTCTCCGTCTGAAAGGATTATTACGGGACTCGATGAGAGCAAGACAAAGTTTATTGATAACATTAATTATGTTATTGAGTTCATGGAAATGCTTGAGTTTGTAGAGCCCGTCAAATCCAGCGGTAACATTTCTAGTTTTTCTACTGCAGTTTCGTCAACAAAAACGATTGCGACACAAACAAGACCTTATGTTGAGGATACCAAAGCATTAACGTATATTGCGAAAGGTATAATGTTCAAGAGCATTTGTTGGTTCACCTGGGATGAACAAGAGGCATTCCGCCTTGGAAAAAAGAAGGGCATTCTGCGACTTGTCAGTTCTGACCCTAAACTAGCAGGCGTAACACTGACATGCAATTATCAGCTTTCAAAATTTTTATGTAGTTTTCAAGGTGATATTGGATATCCGATGATCGTGAGTTGTTCATATGGAAGTGTTAAGACTCTGCTCACAGAGGATAAGAAGAAGATTATGGATAATCATAATTATAATTTGACGTTTATTTCGTAAAAATCTTTTTGATGACTTTGGAGGATATTAGTTTTATTTTTCACAAGTTTGGGATTACCATACAGTATTTTGTTAAAAACTAATCGATTTCAAATATACTGTATTGGTTTAAGAGTCTAATGTATTATAAATTTCCTTAACGTATTAAATTTGTATATATTAGTCACATTAAAGTAGTATTAATTTATTGGTCCATATAATTTATAGTATTCTATCTTTATTATATATTTTAATTTCGTTTTTTCGTTCTGAAATTTTTTTTTCAATAAATTATTATAATTTTACATTTATGAGTTGTGGCCTATGGGATATCCGGAGCATGTACATGATATATATACTGTAGATATATATATGTTGTGCTTCAGATCACATCTTGCGTGAAATGAAAGCTAAATCACGTGATATTACCATATATAGTAATATTATTATGTAGTTCATCACGTGTAATAACATTAACTGTCACATTCTATTGGTGAGTTTTAATCTGAGGCAAGAATCAATCTGAGGCACAACATATATACTTAATTTTGGAATGGTTACTTTTATTTTTGACGTAATAACTCCTATACCACATAGAATGCAATAAAATAATAGATTGAATCGTGGTCAAAACTTTACTTTAGTGATTCAATCAATAATTGGTCACAAAACGTTGGATTAAAATCAATCTACTTTTTGATTGACCAGTTAAAAAGATGTGGTGTCAGCTAAATACTTTACAACATATACTTATCTGCTTCATATAATTTTCATTGATACATACAGTATTTATATCGTGATTAGTGTGTAAAGTTCTTGGAAAATAAAGGATCAATAAATTTGAATAACTGCATAGCAATGGTCATAAAAGTATAATTAATAGAATATTATTTGTTATCGTTCAACCCAATAGGATCATGCAGATTGTCATAGACATATCCACGTGATCATTTTCACCCAACCATTCAGTAGTCCTGCCAATGCCACTAATTAGCACTTTAACGAACTGTTTATTCTAACTATGTAAATCAAAAATCTAACTACGTCTATCTATTTCCTATATACAATTTCCTCATAATCCTTACTATTCATTCTTGCACGTTTCTTCCGTTTGTTCTTAATTTCTCTATTTGTCGGATTAGGTGAGAGTCTTGATCCACAATCTTTATTAACTCGGTTATATTTCAAAACTTCTACTTGTGATGGATTTTATTGCTTCTTTACTTGCTAATCTGCAGATGTATTTTTCAAAACGGTATGATCCAACTCTTCTGCCCAACTTGACGTTAAAGGTTCAGCATGAGTTGAATCTTCTTGCTTCTTTCGTTACTTCGTAATTCTTCTTTTATAATATCCATAACTTCTTACGAGGTCACGTAACTTTGTGAAGCGTCGATTTTGGTACAAGACATCTTGTCTATATTTATTTACCGTTTTGACCACTTAACATTTATTTTTTATTTATTTTATTAAAAAAAATCAATTTTCGGCAAAACGTAAAACCTTCAATTTTGGTAAAATGGAATTCGAATTAACAAGTCCTACAAATGGACTTATGAAATTTGGGTTAAATGTACCTAACCAATTTTAATAAATACACGTATAATATATTGGAAGATTGGTAGATATGATGATTCATTAATGCGTCACTGAATTCTAAATCAAATAATCATAATGATTATTTGACTGAACTAAAAAGGAAATCTTATCAATTAGTAAATATTACAAATAAGCTTATTGTGTATTATTAAATAGTTAAATAAATTAATACGTAAGCTGTTATAAAAAACAGATATGGTTTAGGTATATTATGAATATGGTTTATCCCCTACGTGTATATATATGATATGATATTTTTAATCCAACTTGGTAGCGTCAAATTTTCTTTTTTACAGATCGTCTTAATGCGCAGTAACAGCAAACTATTGATGATGTTCATAGGTTCGTATCTGTATGCAATGTTACATTATGCAGCCAAATTGATATTTTTTATTTTTTAGATAAATTATTACATAAATACCTTGGTGCATTACGTCATCTGGATTATATATTAATCTTTATAGAATCTTTATAGGTAAAATACCTATAGTTTTCTGTGCCAATAGTTATAATATCGATCAGCTAAAAAAATATCGGTCAATAAAGTCTTAATAGTCTTACTGGCTGAACAATAAGTATGGTTATAAAGTTATACGCTATTAAAACAACGTTCATATGCTATGAACTTATGAACTTAATATCTGCTGCTGATATGGAAAGATAAATAAAGTGAGTTTGTTGTACAAAATACGAACTTGATCTGTATGCGAGTGTTGATCTGTCCGCAGATCAAATGATTGAATTAAAATAAACAAAAAAAAAAAAATGATTTTATTTCTTCTTATTTAAGTAAAAGATTATCTAAGGGTCATGACATATATTAGCTAATATTTAGGGGGCGGGGTTAAGCAAAATCTTAAGTGACACAAAATGAAAAAAGATCTTATCAGGATAAGTCACTGCCCTAACAAGTTTAATCTTTTTTTTTTTTCTGTGGGAATAAAAGCGAATATACCTACTCCAGTAGTCCAGTTAGTGGATTAGTGCATATGTGGGTATAAGTATGATCGCATAATTATGTAAATGTTGGCGACCAGGAGACACATCACTTTTTATAAATTTGCAAAATTTAAAAATCGCAATAAAAAGACAAGGAGAAGTGATAAAAACGCGTAGTCAAAAATTATAAAACACCTTTTAGGTAATCACAAACGATAATCATGAAATGATAATCACATTACACAGCAGTGATCTGTAGGGGGTAGCACAATTTTGAAAAGCACAATAATAAAAGCAAAGAAAATCGAGGAGTGTGTAACACGATATTACGATTTATTTTTCATTTCTCGTGTCTATATGTCATATTTGTGATGCCGCAATTGATATCATGTGATCGTGATCATAGACTACCGTGGCGTAACGCACTCTGAAAAAGATGCCAATTTCAGAGTATCGGGTGCAAAATAATTCAGCCATGATGTTTTTTTGATCAGTCCGAAGAATGGAGCCTCTTGAATTTGAAGTACCTTGATTCATTGAAGAAGTTTTATGACTGCTCTGAAGTATACCGCAAATACGATATAATTATGAACGGAATGGTGAATGACGAGAATGTGTCGCAAGAAAAAAGGTCAAAAGCTAAGCTAGCACTATTTAACATTTAAGATTTCTTTATCGCTTTTAGTATATTGTCTGAAGAAAGAGTGTTCAGTCGACCCGCGCATCAAGTTGGTTGGTACACTCATGCTGGGTCAAGTCTGAAATACCCGTAGAGTCGGGGACCGCACCTCCAGATGCTTAAAAATAAGCACTAGATAGATCATGACATAATCAAGTGTGACTAATTATCTTACATTTAGGATAAATAGAATTCTTCCGAGGTTAGAGAATTTTGGCGGGAGAGAAATCTTCGAATTTTCTTTGAGGAAACACCTATGAAAAGCACTGAAAGAATTATCGACCAAGTTAATATATATAGTACAGGATGAAGCAAGCGATGCTTTAATTCTCGGTAAGAAGAACAATCTAAAGTGGCTACGATCTGGTATGTTTATTAATAATTTTACTGCTATTCATTATTTTCTTTTATCGACTCTGTTGATTTTTGTATTTCATGAGATTTTGAAATTGAAAATAATACCGAAGATTATCGCGGACCGAGAAGTGTACAGTATATAATAAGTCAAATAACCCGCACATTATCAAAAATAATAACTGAGGTTATTACGTTTTAGAATGAACTTAAACCACATATTCAAGAAGACAATGTAGTTTATTTTTCTATCATATTTTTAATGTTCAGTCCACGATAAAAAAATGCCTTCTCGCTATGCATATAGATTAAACCAACCGCATACAATGATGAGTCTTCCTTGTTTGTAGAAGTCGATGAGGACATTAAAATCAGCGAAGAGGCTGCCATAGTATTGACCGCTTCTTCAAGTGATAATGATGCGTTCACTTTCAGAGATAAGGATATGGAATTATTTACGAACCGGTAAGTTTTATTTTGTTCTTGCACAAGCCTTGATTTTTGTAGAGGCCATCTAGCTGTCATCTAATATAGATATCAGATCATGAGGGATAATAAAAAATGGAAGCTCAGTACGGGAACGTATGTTGAAGACGTCTTGTACGATCTAGGGAAAAAATGCAACTATCATAAGTAAGAGTGTAATATGTTATGGTGCTAAATTAAGAATTTTCTACCAACTAATTTAGATTTCAGTCTCGTGCATTCCTTTATCCGTCATTGACCCGATGACAAATTTGTGCAATCCAGATTCACTACCGATGAGTTACGTGAGATATGCAAAACGTAGTCTATGCAAGAACCACCAGAAATAGACGATGACCTACTTCATTATATTGACACCTTTGCAAAAGTAAATGAAATTGTAGATGTTATCGTTCCATTCATTTATCATTATAATGAATTGATTCTTTTATAAGACGGACTCGAAAAAAGGCATTCGCAAACTGCAAGGCCTCTATTCTCCTCACCCTTGACTATGTGAAAATTATAATCCTCTTGTTGATTTCGCAAATGAACATGTGAGGATAACAGTATCTGATTGGTAAGTGATAACCTCTTATAATTCATAATTTTTTTTTAGTTTATCAATACAATAGATAAATACTTTGTAGGGTATGTTTGCCGGAATTGGAATCAATCCACTAACAATCACACAAAATTTACTGGAAAGCTGGTTTCGAATCAATGACTGGAGGATGCTTGACATATATTTGCTGGGTTAGCAGAAGAATCATCGTATAATTATCATTCACTAAATCTTAGCTTCTTCTTAATAGAGGCGAAAAGGCTGGAATAGCACCTACCCTATAAAAAAATTGGATACGTTTTTTATAAAGTTTTCATACGATTTTTTTTCCTTAGAAATAACGTATCTTAATAGGATACGGAAAAATGCACAATTCCGTATCACTAAAAATATGGTTTGGATACGGAATTTGCACGGGATTCATATGGAATTTACA
>QZLH01000043.1:61509-94927 GCA_003833135.1 Oehlia diaphana
AATTTTTAGTTGAAAATATACTAATATGATTTCAGTGAACTTTTTCCAGTGGAGCTGATCTTGTGGCGACAAAAAGATTCAGTTTTAAAACACATACTATTCGTGCATGTATGTGTTTGAAATCTTGGTGGGCGTTAAAGTTGTAATATAAATTCGAGTTGACCCGGGTTATCCGGGTTAAGCTATAATCGGGTCGAGTCAAGTTCGGGTTATACAGTTGATCGACCCGAACATTCGAATCGAATTACGTGAATATTCGAGTCGAATTCGAACATCCCTCAAACCCGACCTAACCCGACCCGTACGGAGCACTAAATTGGTATCGTCTCTCTTTCAGGAATTTTACGTTGTGGAAGATTATTTTGAATATCTTTAG
Organism: Oehlia diaphana; assembly: GCA_003833135.1. Lineage (NCBI taxonomy): Eukaryota > Fungi > Glomeromycota > Glomeromycetes > Glomerales > Glomeraceae > Oehlia > Oehlia diaphana. The sequence continues at coordinate 61,886 of QZLH01000043.1, forward strand.
TAACTTCAACTTTATTTTGGTGGGATACTTGATTATCAATCATTGAAGTTACTTGTGTTGTCATTAAATTATTCTCAATATTATCGTTAGACAAATTCGTATTTCTATAATTATTGTATACCGGTCTCATAGGTGGTGATATATCATTGAAGCCAACTTGTTGCTGTGGATGAATTACGTTATTTCCAATACTTCTGTGAAATGAACTTGAATTTCTATTAAAACTTGAGACATTATTGGAGTCAATTTGTTGCTGTGGTTGAGTGACATTATAAGTATAATCTACGACATCATTCATCGAAATCATTTGTTCTGTATGTCCCGAATTGGATTCATGTTCATATTAGAATCAATTCTCATTTCACTTTGGGAAATGTGAATTTGCGTGAGATAAAATGGAAGAATCTGTTTCAAGTCTTGTTCTAGAATTAATTTTTGATCCAAAGACAATGATTTTTTTCGTTCAAAGTCTTTCATGTCAATATCCATCCCGTATATTTCTTTATTCAATATTTTTATGATCAAAGGATGTGAAAATAATTTACATTTAATATAATAATTTATTGTAGAGCCATGATAAAAAAATTCATGATCGTAATCATGGTCATCCAAGACAGAACCACGTAAAATAATTTGACATGTTACATGATAAAAATTACCATCGTCTAGATGAAAGAATTTGTATTCATTCATTTGTATAACTTGAGAAATCGATAAATTACTTTACTGAATCATAGTTGAAGTAGTAAAATTATTCATGAATCTTTGATACATTGATGGAGTTAAAAGATTGAATGGTTATAAATTAAATTTTTGATCCTTTACGTCTGCACATAAAATCATGTGATTTCGAATTAGTAAGAATTAACTAATTCATTTTTGGATACTGTCAACATTTAATTTACATCGTGGAAAGTTTCTGTTATGTAAAACTTTTTTTTTTATTCGTTCATTTAGTTGGACAAAAAGCTTATGCCAAAATTCTATAGTATTGCAGATTAGATAATTTGATTATTGTATGCAGATGGGACGAACCTAATAACCATATAATATAAATTGAATAAAACAATGTTTTTAATAAATTATTTGCATAAAATTTTCTAAAATTGTATCACCACCTTTTTCTGTGATAGTCCCCTTAAATATTATACAGTCAACTTTTTCCCAAAAAATCCCTTATAAAATAGTAAACAGTTTTGTGTAATTTTTGTTTCTAATAATATGCAAATAATGATACGGAATAATACCTTTTCAAGGCAATAATTCCTTTTCACATCAAAATCTATCACTAATAAGTATGTTAAGATAATCAGCAGGAAGTTGGCAAGGAATTATTGATGTTTTTAACAGAGAAAAAAAAAAAGTTTTTATCGAGATAAATTTATTAGCATTAATAGCAATAACAAGTATTCAGAATTCGGAATCAGATATTCATGTAATAATAAATAAGAACCAAGACATTATCCGCAGAATATCCAAATTAATCTCTTCAAATGATTGGATATTAATCAGATATCCGGATAAAAGACATCATAACTATGTAATAATATGTACATATAAAATAAGCATGTGTTATTAGGCAAATGGGAAAAATTCTAAATGAATTGCGCGGATAAAATTTCTCGCATTACCGTAATACAACAATGATGATTGACATAACGGGAATGCATTATTCAAACATCACATAATATCACAAAATTGAAGTTCAAAAATATAAACCAATCAAAAATTGGCTTATTTTAGTGTAATAAATGAAAAAAAAGCTCAAAAAGAAAAAAAAAAAAAAAAAAAAAAAAAAAAAAAAAAAAAAAAAAAAAAATAATGAAAGCGAGAAGAATTTTTTTTTTTTGAAAATAAATAAATAATTACTATAACACCAAGGCACTTATTTTCACTAAAAATTTAGTCTGTCAGTGGCAAAATTTATAGCCGATCACCAATTGATCCACGTACTAATAATATTATCGTACGGAACTAGCCATAACAGAAATTTTATTTTAATATGATAAAAGACTATTAAGGAAATACTTTTTGATAATTAATAAAATACGGTAATCTTATTTTTAATATAACAAGCTAAATCATGTTACGCCCATTATGGTCATATGTTCTCCTACTGTTCTATTTACTGATCACCCGCCTTTATTTATTTGCTACACAAATTTAGCCTAAGAACAGACAATTTTTTTTCATCGAATAATATCCGAAATAATTGGAATACAATTCAGTCACGTGATCATTTTTCTGAAAAATTTTTTTATAGGGCGCTGTATCTATTGCCCGTTATGATTATTTCATATCACAATTTACCTTTTTTGAATCCGGCCTTCCGGATTTTTATTTCAAGAAAAAAAATTTTTTAACCAATAAAATAAATTTTAAATTCATTATAATATTCCACAGAGTAATCTTCATATGTTACAAATAATTTCCTATGTCAAACAAAATTTCGGGATTTTTAATAACCATGATTACGGTACACCAGCACAAAATTTTTAAAATTTATAAATACCAATTCTTTTATTGAATATTGAATTGATTTTTCTTGAAAAAAAATATTTTAAACAATATATGCAGTAATTTCAATAAATTTCACTTTATTTTATAAATTGTTATGGTGCTTGTTATAGTAAGCGGTTTGATTAAATTGAAAAAATAAATATTATTTAAACATTGTTTTATTATGATAATTTGGTCAAGTCATCGAAAACTGTAACTTGATCACTGGCGCGGTAAAATGGGAAGTGGGAAGGGACGAAAATAAAGGAAAGAGGAAGTAAAGACAAAAAGGAAAGGGTGAGTGATGGAAAAGGACAAGAAGGAAGCGTGAGAGGGCAAGAGTAAGGGAGTAAAGTGCGAAAAGGAAAGGCAGGAAGGAAATTAGAAGAAGGAAAGAGTAAAAGGAAAGGGTAAGAGAGGAATAAAGGTAAAAATAATGATTTACTGTATGCAGAAATTTTCTAATCATGACTAATATGATGATTTTAAATAATGTTATGATAGATTTAAGCCAGACTCGGCACCTCCTCCACATATGATAGAAGCTCAGAGGACCGAAATATATATACAGAGGTAAGCGTGACGCCGTGACGGTCAAAACTATTGGCTGTACACATTTTTTCAGGGCCGGAATTATATTTCGGCCAGGATTACCTATAAAAGGAAAGATCACCATGATTCGTTTGTAAGAAAAAACTCAAAACCTTACATATTTCGGGTCCTCGAATTAAAAACTTACAAGTAAAAAAAAGTTGCCATGTTCAATAAAAGTTCTAATTGCGAGAAAATATGATCGAAGATTATATCTATATATAAGATATTTACAATAATTAAAGCAGAAAAACTGATGTGGAAAAGATTCTTGTAAATGGGATTGTCTCGTTAATAGGTGAATGTTTGCATCATTTTGAGAGAAGAGGAAGCGCTTAAAAAGGTTATTTCAAAAGGTAATTTCTTACATTATTTGTATATCCAAAACAATAATATATACTTTTTATACGTTAGACCTACAAATAAAATTGAAAATATAATTTTAACTTTATTAAATCTATTAAATCATATTACTGACAATTTAAACCATTTAAACTCTAAATTTTTCATAAAGAAAAATTAGAAGTAATAATTTTTTATTGAATTGATGCGAAAATTATTATTTTTTTTTTATAAATCTAGTACATTCGTTATGTAGCACGTTGTTTTATAGCTTATTAGTATACAATTTGACTTTGATTTACAAGATGGATAATTAAATAATTAATACATAATTTTGAAATAGTTTTAATTTACTAATCGGTGATTTATGTTAATACATGTTAATACAACCAGTTACTAAGTTGTATAAAAATACCTATTATGTAAGTAGCTACTCGGCACAACGTGACCTCGTACCTGCGGCACTATCCGCGTGCCTTACATACTACTCGACATTTTTGTGACACCAGTGGTTAAAATCCGGCCAAAAATGTATCATAATGCTGGTATTGTGACCGGTGAGCTTTAGTAATAGTCAAGTTTTAATATACTTTAAAATAGTTTAAATCGTATTGAAATATTTTAACATTGTTAATCTAATTCTGTTATTTATTTCCGCTAATAAAATTTTATAAAGAAAATTATAAACAAGTGAAAGAATATATATAAAATCTAGGTTTTACATAATTTATTACTATCTTGTAATGTTATTTTTCAAGAATTGCAAATAATCCGCAATTCCGCAAATGTTTCGCAAGCATTTTTATACTGCCAAATAAAATCAATTGCATGACGTTCTGATATACTGAGTTATTTCCTATATCATATTACGTTCGTCCACAGAGATATACTGTAACTACCGTAAAGATCTGTAAGATAACGACAATTGAAATTTAAATATCGTGTAAATGTATGTATTTATTCAGGAATATAGCTGCACAATCTTTACTTTACAATTTATTAATTTTTTCCCAGCTCCGTGTGTTTCTAAAAATAGGTCTGGGTTTGAGACTGTGGATTCCAAGCGATGTGAGCAGAAGAGCTTGGGTAAAGCAAAAATTCTGTTTTGGTAATAGAAGCAAAATGTGCGATAGCAGCTTTAAAAGTTATAGGGATATTAAGGTTCATACCCATTTTTGTTGTATTGTCTTCGTTACAAAGTAAGGAGTTGTCAGTGTATACCCTTTATCCGTTATTTCTGTAAAAACTCCACAAAAAATGAGCCTTTCACGGATCCATTCATGGAAAATGTAAATAATTTGATAAATTCCGTAATATAAGGTTATTAATTCCGGAGATATGAGCCTTTTACAGAATAAAGATAGAATATAAGAAAACGGATTAACTTTTTTTATAGAGGTATGTCCAGTAATGATTGAGATTGAATATCAGAACAAATATAGAGTAGGACATTCTTCAACGAGGTTGATGCATCGAGGAGAGAATGAATAAGTGTATAATAAATAGTGGGCGAGTGGGCCCATATACTTTATAATCAGTGATCGACAGTAACTCTGGCCAAGTTTATAATTCCGGCCGGAATTAAAACTTTTGCGTACTTGGATAAACTGTTTGTCCCAAAACCATATGTTGTATAAAGCCATAATTTAGGCTATATAACCCTATATCAGTTAACTCAACCTTAGTATGAATGATCCAAGAAGTGGAATAAAGATAAATCAAAAGATAAAGGTAATGAAGCTGCCTAAAATAAAAGACGTGAGTGAACAGCTCTCCTTTAGTTACTGGGTATCACAACTTTTTGATGGCAGTGATGAAGGTCAAAGATAGGGAGTAACGTTTAACTGCATAATCAATTGAAGGATTAATTCGTAAACTTCAGACAAAATAAACAATACTTATTACAGAGTATTTTAATAATTTCTTCTTATTTAAAAATCTTATGCACAGTTTACATCATATTAATCTATTTTATTTAACGTTAATTCATCAATTGTGAAAAAAAAAAAATATCGATCGTGTAGTCAATCCACCATAGTTACTTTTTTTTTAAAAAAAAAATCTCATTGGATGGTTAAAAACTTAAAATTAAAGAATATAATTGTCTAATAAAACAGGAAGCATGAACAATTCCAACAATTTCAGAAATATAGCATATTTTCGGCAAAAGAATAAATTAATAAAAAGACAAACACATTCGTTACTTTGAATATCAAGTAGTTAAAATTAGAAGAGGATATTTCAATGTTTCATGCTTTAAGACCGACATGTCATTATATTGAAAAAGATTTAAAGAAAAAAGATAGTCAATATTCCGCTAAATAAGGGCTATTTGTGAATTTGTAGATTCATTAGAACCTTTCATTTAGAAATTTTCATTTATTCATGCTCTTTAAATTTATATACTGTATATTATATATTATTGTAACTTAGTATATAATCTTTATTTAAGAATCGTAATTCATACTTTACAAGTTTAATTATATTGTGTTAAATCCAATCCGTAATAAGTAATAAAATATTTGTACCAATATATTAGATTTTTGAATTATATAGTGATATTAAATCAATATTTTTATACATGATTCTTGACAAACCATTTTATTAGTTATCATTTATAATCTGAAATACTTCATATTCTTCTACAGAAAAAAAATCTTCCATCTTTCTGATCTGTTTTTCATAAGAATTTTTCTGACAGTAACTTTTTTTATTTCTAAAAGAAACTCCACCTTCATAACCTCCATATATTGTAAGGTCTTTATCACCAAATGATGGTCCGTAATGGTGAAAATAACATATGGCATAATATTCATCCTTTACTCGACTAATAATATGATCTTTGATACTTTCTTTATTCATAAAAGAGAAAATAAAGCTATCTTTGGTAGTACCATAATCGTGGAAAATTCCATAATCATTTTTCCATTCAATCGGGTTATATCCTCCAAGAATTTCATTGGTATCTTTCACTTTAAATATTGTTACAGTATGAGATTGATTATCACATATTTCATGAAATCGTTTAGCTGTAAATCCATCACGAGATCCACGAAGAATTAATTTGAATTCATATGAATTTTTTAATTCATCTGTAATTTCTAATCTATTAATCCATTTTGAGATTAATTCAGCATGTTGAGTTGTAATAATTATTGAATCTAAGTTTTTAGAACTTTTGATCAGCTGCGGCTCTGGATTGTCCAAAAAGTATTTAATCGTATCTTCATATAATTCTTCAGAAATAATCTTTTTGTATGGATATGCCTTATTCAAGAATTCTTTAGAAGAAAATTCAGTAAATTTAATGAAAGTAATAAATTGTTGCAAAGTATTTTTCAAGGATTCGAAATCATCATTTGAATAACATGAAGGATCCGAAGAAAGTCCAGGATTTTGAGCAATACCCCATTTAAGTATAAGTTCCCAAACTTGAGCTTCTTCCATTTGATGATTATCTTGTTGAATAAGAGAAATTAAAGCTTTTTCTGGAATCGAAGTAAAATCACATGAATTGAAACTTTTTTCTGGATGTTTAAATATTAACTCTGTGCAAAACTTTTGAAGATCCAAGAAGGAATCATTTTCAATGGCCATCTGGTATATTAAATTAAAATTTTGTTCTGTCCAGTTTTCATTGTTTTCAATCAAAAATGATTGTAAATGGGAAATTAATTCCTGAAGACTTAATTCATTAGCAGCAACCAAGATCTTAATAATATCTAAAATATCATATTCGACTAAAGAAATTCTTCCGCCATAAATATACCTAAGATATATAATGTGTTTATTAAAAACAAAAATTTAAATTTTATAACAATTTAGACAATTTAGTTTGATATTTTTTACCTTATAATTATTTGAAAAATACCAGGTAAAATATTTGGTAATTTAATATGTGCTAAAGTTCCATCATTTTTCTTTTCATTAGTTGATAAAATTCTTCGCAAATAAGGAGAACGATAATTTAAAATGACCATATGAGCGCGAAATATTTTTACGTACGGGTCATTACCAACTTCAATTGTAATGTCATAATATTCATCATCATCTAAAATTTCGAGTAAATTTTGAGATAATTTTGGTAAAAATTTATTCTCAGCCATTATTATCAATTTCAAAACAAAGAAACAAAGAAAAGGGTATAAGATGATTCGAATTTACTTATACACAACGCGACTGCATAAGATTATGAGTCATGAACTCATGATACTAAAATTAAAAAAAACATGGCCGGAATTAAATTCGAATAATTATGGCCTAATCAGGAAAATTTATTTAATTTCAGCTTAGTTATTTGTTCAAAAAACTTGCCGTAAAATTACAAACACAATGAATCATTATGAATCATTATGACTATATCATTCTTTTTTTCAACAATTGCGTTAAGTAATAAAGCAAACTAGTACCTATAATTATAATATTAATAATATTTCTATATAATAAAAATTTAAACGCTTTATATTTATGTTATCATTTGTAGCATGTTATTTAAATGAAAGACTTTTACCATATATACCCAAAAGTAAAAAATTGTGTAATTGTGAAATTAGGTTAAGATTTTTAAAAAATTTCAGGTAAGTTATTTGATGTGTCAAAGTTTCATCATTTTTCCTTTTATAGTCGACAAAATCTTTCACAAATAGAAATACGTGAGCATAAAATAACTTTACAAGAGTGTCATTACCAACTTCAATAGGTAAATAATAATGTTCATAATAAGTAAACTTTGGAATAATTTAAACTTTATCACTGATTTTGTAAGTACATTGCTATTCATTTAGAGTTTTGAAATTTTACTAAAAATTAAAGATAATTTATTTTGTTCTTTTTTTTTACAAATAAGAAATTCATTAATAAATTTTCATAAATTGAAATATTTCACATTCTTCAATAGAAAATCTATCTTCAGTTTCTCTAATAGATCTTTCATAAGAATTTTTACGAACGTGACAATAATTACAAAATGTATTAACATCCAATCCCCATATAATAAGATCACCGTTACCAAATGACGGTCCATAATAAGATCTATTATTTATTGCATATTGATTATCATTTATACGACTTAAAACATAATTATCATTTCTATCTTTATTATTAAAAGAAAATATAAAACTATCATTAGTATAACTGTATCTATCAACGGATTTCCACTCAATTGGATTATATCCTCCAATAATTTCGTTATTGCCTTTCACCTTAGCGATTACTACGGTGTGAGATTGAAGATCACAAATTTCATGAAATTTATAAGGAGAATATCCATCACGAGATCCGCGGAACAATAATCTAAATTCATATGGAGAATCTAACTCTTCATTAATTTCTAATCTATGAATCCATTCTGATATTATTTTAGCATGTTGAGATGTAATAATATTAGAATCAATATCACTTGAATCTACAATTCTAAGTGTACGAGGGTTTGATTCACCTTTCTTGTTATCAGGATCCAAATAACTCAATAATAATCCTTTACGCAATTCTTTTGGCAAAATTCTTTTATATGGAAATACTTTATCCGCAAATTCTTTAGAAGTTAAATTATAGAATCTAATAAGTGGGATGCATTGATGTAAGGTATTCCTTAAAGTATTGAAACCTTCTTTTGAGTAGTTAATAAGATCAGATGGAAGTTCTGGATTTTGAGAAATTCCCCATTTAAGTACATGTTCCCAAATTTGAATTTCACTCATTTGAAGATTATCAGCTTGAATAACTGAGATCAAAAGTTTTTCCGGAATCGATATGAAATGTTGTGATTTGAATATCTTATCATGTTCATTAGATATTAAATTATTACAAAATTTTTGAAGATCCAAGAAAGAATCATTTTCAAAGCTTGTTCGATATATCAAATTAAAATTTTGTTCTATCCAGTTTGTTTTGTTTTCAATTAAAAAGGATTGTATATAGATGATTAATTTAGTTCATCAGCAGCAACCAGTAATTTAATTATATCTGAAGAATCACACTCTTTTAAAGAGAGCCTTCCGCTATAAATGTATCTAAAAAATAAAACACAACTTTTGAGATGAAGGTATATTAATAAAAAAATTTTTAATTAATTTCGATTAATTTTTACCTTAAAATTATTTCAAAAATATCAGGTAAAATATTAGGTAGTTTAATATGCATCAAAGTTCCATCATTTTTCTTTTTGTTAGCTGAAAAAATTCTTCGTAGGTAAGAAGAACGATAATTTAAAATTGCCATATGAGCGTGAAATATTTTCACATGGGATCATTACCAACTTCAATATTAATATCATAATACTCGTCATCATTCAAAATTTCAAGGAAATTTTGTGATAATTTTGGTAAAAATTTACAATTATCAATAATGCATTCTACTATATTTTCAACAAGTGAAACATCGTTCCACTTTTCTAAAATGAATTGTTGATTTCCACCACCATGCTTATAACACAAGATGATAGGGGTATGGTTATCGCATTTTGCTTCCTATAAATAAAAATACAAGTATTAAGAAAATGAATTAAAAATTAGTATTGTCACAATTTATAATATTTCAAATAAAATAATTTCAATAGAATATTTACTCTAACATCAAGGACGAATTTTCGATTAGCTTTCAAACTGATAATATTGTCTTTGTGGTCATGGTCCCATTCTTGAGCAGCAGAAGGTACGTATTTTTCATGTTGAATAATTTGCGCACCTTCATAAAAAATTGAAAATATAAATTGTGGAATTCGTAAAATTAAACATATTAAATTTTACTAAACATATTACTCACAATCTCCGATTTTCACTTGATTAGTAAAAAAAAAAAAATTTAGAAATTATAATATTTGATTTTCAATAATTCATTCATATTGTTTCTTACTTTCGGCGATGGAAAGCACGAGACCAGACCTTTTGTTGGTAATATATCCGCCATTAAAATACCAGAGTTGAGTATCAACCTAATAGAAAGAAAAAGGATACATTAATAAAATAACGTAATATCACATTTATTTATTAGAATATTAAATATAACACTTTATGGTAGGATCAAGCTCGGATTTTTTAGTAAATTGAATGATTTTGGCACCATTTGAAATATTCCCACCTTCAACTTCGAGAGCCAATTGAGAATGTCGTGCAATAATCCAATAATAATTAGTCATTTTTTAAACCAATTCAATAAAAAAGTTGTTTCTGCAAAGGAATTGTTTGAATACCCGAATAGGTATTTTATTTCGGCGAACGGCAAATCATTTAGCCAATTGCACAAATCACGTTGATTAATGCCAATATGCCGATCATTTGACTGGGTGGATTATAACCACAGAATAACCACAGTTAAAATTTCCGCTTGTGGAGATACTGTATATGAATGATTAATAGATTATTTAAACACTCAAACAATGATATTATTCAGTTGAAATTAAAAATTTTTAGAAATAGAAAAAAGCTAGGGATGTAAAATAAATTTTTAAAATAATTAATTTTTAATATATGTAAAGGAATTTATTTAATTACATAAAATTATTACCTTATTTGTCCTGGAATTTTTTTTATTACTACCACAACTAGGTATAGGGATAGCAGCAGTCATAGTTATTAACCGTCCATCATGACTGATTTTGATCAGTCAAAACCGTTGACCATTTTGACTGACCACCTGACCGATCGTGGTCATTGCCATCCCTAGAAATGTGTTTATCATCATTCTTCTCTAACATAATAACATAATAAATGATTTTCTTCTAATATTTGTCAAGCAGAAGTTACACGGCTAGTTCAATTTATCAAGGAAACTCCTGGTTGCACTGTCTGAAAATTGTTGGAGGTTAGTGTCTTTCTTACTATGTTTTATTATAGGTGCACATTATATATCATGCTCTGCAGTCATGAACTGAGAAATTTGTTGCACAAGTCAACATAAGTTGTTGCTTGAAGGAAAGTATATTATTGTCTAGAATTATAGGTCCCAGGTCCCATTGTAATCTGCTTTGGTAGAACTATTGATATTATTATCTTATGAGTGTTATGACCCTATAGTCTTGTTCTAAGTGATATTTTACAAGTTTACTCACATTGTTGCCTGAAATGAGAAGTATATTATAGTATGACTAAGTAGCTACTAATCAAGCTATCTATGATTTCTTTTTTGGTAAAATATATCTCATATATTTTTCATAATAAATTCATATGAAAAGTCTTGGTCTAGCTTTTCTATTATATTTTCACCAAATACTCTGATAAAGATTTCAAAAATATTTCATTAATGGAAAGAGCATTTTACAAAATTAAAATCACTTGCCATTTCAGATTAAGTATATAATAAAGTATATTTTTGATCTTATTAATATGCTTAACATGATTATATGTTGTTTATGATTTTCTTATATTTGTTTATTGTTAGCATGCTATTAAAATTATTACTTTACAAGAAGAAATTGGGCAAGCTGAAGAGCAGATGTCAAATAACTCAAAAAAAAAAAAGTGAAAATAACATAAAGAAAAAAAAGGAGATATGTTTTTGCATTTTTTTAGCTAGAAGTTGAGAATCAGTGGGACTATTTAGACTAAATAATAATTAGTACAAATAATGGCACTTAAGGAAGTATAAACTTATATACTGATGAAGAACTGAAAATACCTTGATTACAGATTGAATATTAACAATATATATGTGTTCAATCAAAAATAGAACAATGGTAACTTTCTCTTTTATTAAAGTTGTTAATAAATCAAGTATATTCATTGAGAAGATCAATATTCTCAAAAACAAGAGATAATTTTCATAACAATTAACACAAGTGCAAGTCCTCTAAAAATTATTGCTGATTGGAAAAAAAAGCAGGAAGTAGCAAATTGTTACAAGAAGTTCCTTTCACATGGATATGGCTCATGGAGATGAGACCTACCATTCATCCAAATATGTTGAAGAAATACATAAGCAAGATCTGTTGATATGGTCCTATTAATATGTTTATATATTCTAAATGCTGAAAACTTTTAAGTCACTACAATATTTTAGATACACTTTACTATATCAAGCCCAATTTTTTTGAAATTATTTTATGATCATTATACCATACATATAATTAGATAATATAAATATATACACCATATATGTTACTAACTGAACATAAATTTTATAGGGTTGAAATTGCAACATTGATATAATATATCATAATTGTCAAGTATTACATAATTACTTTTTTATATTTATCTTAACATATTTATTAGTATAAACCAAATATATTGCAAAATCATTATGCTAAACATATTAAAATTAATTATATATATTTAGCAATATGAATAAAAATAAGCAACATGTTAATAAAATAATCACTTTATCTACATGATCTATACCCTGTGCTAATATCAAAAAAAAATAAAATATCTTATTATTTGTGATTCTGTGCGATTTATATATATGACACCTTTGAATTACTGTTGACATCTTAACTTGATTAGAAACATTCTTTTGAGATTCAGTATTATCAAACCATTAGTCAGATAACCCAATTCCTTTACTTGTAAAATATGATGATTTTCGCCAGTGTTACCCATTTTAAGTTGTTCAAACAAGATACTTCATATTTTAAATGTGCAAATAATGCTTCTTTTAAAAACTTCTTTAAGAGGTTAATTCTTTGAAAAAATTATCACGTAATATACTATATAGTAATATATATATAATGATATTACATTTTCACTTTCAATACTAAAAAAATACATTTCAAATTAATTACTAATATTTTCTTGAATGTTTTTAGTGAGAAATTTGTAAGGTTCTTTCTCATCTCAGCAGATATTTAGTTTAAAGTTTTTTAACAGATACCTGAAGGATCCTAAAGAATCTTTAAATATATATGTTTTCACATTATACAGTATATATATTTATAATTTTCAATACTATTATTCATTTATTCGCAAACTCATTATTTATTTATTATTATTATTTTTAGTTATGAAGTGTTTTATCTCTTAAATTATAAAAAAAAATTAAATTTTAAATTTTAAATTTTTATTTTTCAAGATATCATTTCAAGATCCAGTAATCATATATATAAAAAAGATAAAATTTAGTTTGTTGGAATTCTCTTGTTAAAACACAACTAATGATATTTCTAGAATTTTCTAGAAATTTAAAAATACATTTCATAATATAACTATAAAAACAATAAATTTTATCCCATTAGATTCATTTCATCAAGACATATTAAATGATATTAATTTTATATTTCTAGAGCCAATAAATGGATAAAAAAAAAAACATTTTTTTTTTTACTGTAGTGGCATAAAAAAATGTGTTTCATTATTTCAGCAAAGTGAAAATTGTTTTTTTTTTTAAATTAATAATAAAAAACTTATTTAGAATGACCTTTCTTTGATTTGAACGAAAATGATCAGCTGATTCAGTTCATATGCACTGAGTCTGCAAATCCACAATTTTAAAAAAAGTTAATCATTTTTTTTTTTAAAAAAAAGCACATATTTTAATGAATTCTTTGTATAAATCTAAAATTAATTACTTCAGATATCCTAGTTGGATAATGCAGATAGTTGGGTATTATCTGGATAAATTATCAAGCAAAATGATTGGTCAAACTGATTGGTATTTATCCAGATTGAATAAATAAACTTAAAAATTGGGATATCCTAATATAAACTTACTTTTTTATAAAAGATTTTTATTTCAAAAAAAAAACAAATACATAATAATATAATGTAAAAACATAAAACATAAAACATAATAATAATACATAATAAAATAAATAAAATAAAAAATAATAAAATAAAATAAACTCTAAAGCTAACTATAATAAACCATTAGTTTACTAAAATATCATATTCACCTTATTCACCTTTATGAATACTATTAAATTCCACTATTTTAACTCCTTTAGCTTTAATTTGATTCAATAAATTTAATTCCTCATCATTTAATTCTTTTTCCAATTTCACCATACCAAAAATTTTTAAGTTATTGTTGCTTCTTTCAATATAATTTAAAACAATTTTAAGAAATTCTAATTTAATAATATGATTTAAATTAATCATTTCAAAATTATTATGACAATTTTCCAAAAATTCCTTAAATTTTAAAAACTTATTTAAAGGACGAGTATGAAGAGAAATTTTTCTAACATTAATAGGTATATTATTTGCTAAATTTATAAAAAATTTATCAATGTTATGAAAAGTAGTAATACTTAACATTTTTGTTTTTAAATTTTTAAAAGATGCTAATATTGGTAAATTAGTACGTGAATAAATTCTTAATTTTAAATAAATAAGATTTGGACAATACATCGATATATTTTCAATAAGATGTATTGTAGGGGGTTCAACTAATAATCTTTGTAATGATGCACCAAAATATTTGATCATTGAAGGTGTGACATCAGCATTCCATTTATTACGTATAATTGATAATTCCTTGAGCTTAAATGAAGCAAACTTTAAAATCTCACATTGATTTAATAATATACCTTTACAAAATTCAAATTTTAAATATTTTAAATTATATAAATTATTGAAATCTTTTAAATCAACATCAATAAAGCTAGTATTTATAAATTCAATATGAACTAAAGAATGCTTTTGAAATTCTAAGGACAAAAGAACATTATTTGATAAAGTATATAAACTGTTTATCTTAAATATTTTGAGTTTGTTTTGCTCTTGAATAGTTTTACAAAGCCTTTCCCAAGTAGTTGTATCGACTAAATTGTTGGGAGTGGCACGTTGATATGTTCTTGTTGAATTTCGAGGAAGATTAATTATCAATTGTTTCAAATTATTTGGTATACTTATTAAAAATTCTTGTACAAATTTTTTGTTATTGATATCTAAACAAAAACTTAGTGATTTTAATTTTGTTAAATTTGTAATAAAATTTTGAACATTAAAGTTTTCAAAATTTTCATTATTAAATAAATGTAAGAAAATATCTAAATGTTTAATGTTTCTACATTGACGTAAAAGTGATTGATGAAATGCCGGAATAATAGCTTCATATATTTTGCTATTTGATATTAATGAATCTGAATGATATCTTACAAAGCTATTAATACTGTAATTTATTTTAAAATAATTATAATCTTTTAAATACTTTGGATATTCAAATAGTGGTTTGTATTCTTCTTTAATATCATCAATATAAATATTAACAAACTTGCTTAGTCGTTTCTTAAATTGTAAAATTTCTGCTTTATCAAAGCAAGAAACTAAAGTTATGATTAATTGATAGTTTTTTCCGGGTGATTTTGTTTTTACAAAAGGATTTTCATAAAGCAAAGGAATTGTTGATTTACACCAAAACCGATTAACTAATAAACATTTACGTAAAGTTGTACAATCATTTTGAAGGAATTGTAAAATGTAATGAATACAATCATCTGTTAAATAAGGTAAAGTCATTTTAGAAATATAGGAAAGAAAGAAAGTTTTTATGAAGTATCGTAAAAAAGCTAGTTATTATAAGCCCAATTTTAAAGTCATATGGTTGTACATTATTTTTGTAATACTGCAATATGGGGTGATTGACATTCCAGAGAACTGGATAAAATTAGTAAAAATCGCTGACTTGTGTGCACATCCGAAACGGTGACAGGTTACGCGATCTGCCAATAACAATATCTTTTGTATTAATATTATTATATTCCTCTTTATTCTGTTGCCTATACGTGGAAACAATACAAACAACTATGTTGAACGAGGTTTCAGCATATTGAAAGATATAATTTTCGCGAGGACGCAAGCATACAATATAGTACAAAAAGAAACATAAGCTCAAAACCGAATGAATTGAAGGTATTTTAATTTGTTTAAATAAAAATATAAAAGAAATTGCTACTGTATGTATATAACATTTGATTTTTTTGTTACTTTCATTTTATTTTTCTTTTTCTTAATTGTTAAATTCAATAAAAAAAAATTTGTAAATAGAGAATTTTTCTTTATTTTAAAATGCAAAAAAGTTTATTTATTTATCTATAATACGAGTATACAAAGCAATTTAAATCGAATATGTTTCGTTAAAGTATAAAAAACAATAAAATCTTATTATAAAAAAAAAGGTACTATTTACTTTATTAAAAAAACGAAAAACGTGTTAAAAAATACAAAATTTATTTGTTCAAAAAAAAAAAAAAAAAAAAAAAGTAAAATTTATTTTAAAAAAAAAAAAAAAAAAATAAAAAAAAAAAAAAAATTTATTTTTTAAAAAAAAAAAAAAAAAAAAAAAATGGAAATTTTATTTAAAAATTCAAGAAGTTTGCCATACTTATAAGTTAATATATATTCGGCGTAACCTGTCACACATTACATTTCGGACGTGCGACTTGTGTGATGTAAGGCGTATTGTGCTTAATCATCTTTTGACGTATTACATTGTTGATTAAGTGGTAGGACTAAATTTTCAATTGTATTCACTATAAATGGTTGGTTTACAGTGTGAGTTTATTCGATAATACAGATCACGGTTGAACACTAGGAAAACGGTAACCGTTAAAGTCCGTCGTATTTACAACATTAAACAAAAAAAATTGATTATGACAAATAGCAACGCAAAATTAGCAAAATCACGTAAAGATAATATCAAATAATTATCAAGGTTACAAAAAAAAGGAATATGGTTGAAAGGATTTTTAAACATAGAGAAAATCATTGTTTAAATTTGAATTTTAAAAATTTCTTCAACGTGCTAGTCCAAAGAATGTTACTATGGAAAAACTTTGCACAATATTCAAAATCAAATATATCAAATTATTTATTTAATTATGTTTATATAAATCAATTAATAAATTAATAAAGTGAATAAATCAATTTAATGACTTATATAATATGTAATTATTATTTTTGCTGACTTAGCCAAGTCTTTTAAAAAACTTGTCACCTGATCACCACGTTGAGGTAGCAACATTGATCAGGGGGAAGGGGAAAGTGAAAGAGAAAACGAAAGGGAAAGAAGCTAAAGGGAAAGAAGCTAAAGGGGAAACGAAAGCGAAAGGAGGAAACGAAAGCCTAAGAATAAAGACAGAGAGAAGACAAACCTAAAAGAAGAAGACAAAAAAAGATAAGGAAAACCATATTATTTACATTATATACTCATGACAAAACTATATGTCACATGTCATAGGAGTCGTTAACAACCCATCTAACTTATGGTAGGTCATTTTTAAGTTGTATGAATAGTTATAGTAAATAGTTTTTTTTATTTTTCAGCTATTTTTTCTGATTCTATTTTTTTCTTTTCTGGTATTATTTTTAAAAAAAATTTTGTTCTAACTTCTTTTTTTCTTTTGTAGTTTCCTATTTACAAAGATATTTTTAGAGATATATATTGAAGGAAGCTAAAACTTGCTTCTTCAACACTTTTTATCTTTATTCTGTCATAGTGGAGGATTATTTTGAACGATTTTTAATTAAGGTGGCTTAGCAATAACACGTGATATTGCGGATGGCCCATATGAGAAATAAAAAGATGCCAACCTAATATACCAATATCAGTTCATTCAACTGTTATTTTAACGATCTGATTAATGCTACCAAAAAAACATATTCCCTTCTCTACAAAATGATAATGATCGTATATCTATTATTACGGTGTGAATTCACATACAATCAGCATTTACTACGTAAGAAAATTTAAAACAATTTTAAATTTCGTACAACTTTGAATTTTTCAAAGCAAAGTTCCATTCGTTTCTACTTTTTAAAAAAGAAATAAAAATTCGTCAAATTACTAATTTCTGATTTGTTTATTGAAAATATCAAATAATCTAAATATTTTTGATAGGATAAATTATGATTTTACAAATTACTTTTGATAGATTACGTACAAAAATTGATTTTACTATATAACTGATGAAGTAAATTTAATTTCGACAAAAATTTCTCATGTACTCATAATTTTAGAAAAAATAAGGATGATATCTTTCTAAATTATATTAAAAAAATATAATATAAAAACTTAGTGATGAAGAAAAAAAAAATTATTTTCTAGTCATGCTTTTCCTTTTGTTAGAAAGGTAACTAAAGGAAAGTATCAAGATTCAAGAGAAATAATGATTAACATTTTTAAATAGTATATTTCTTGTAGATTCGAAAAAATTGGAATTAAATTAATAATTTGATGAAGAGGGAGTAGGGATTGCCTTTGGACCTTTTAGACTACGAAACTTCTTCCATAAAAAAATTCCAATAGCTATTAAGAAACAAAATCCTAGAATACCAGTAGTACAAGAAAGAGCTATAACGGTCGATTGTGAAGGAAATGAAGGAAATGAAATTTCGTATGATCCAATACTATTAATATAATCACCACTACTACCATAAAAAACACCTACGGGCAAAGTGAATGGTGTGTCAAGTGAGCTATATTTGCCGCAACTAATAGTATTATTTTTTGATGTATGAAATTCTAAGTTTAATATTATATTACTACTAGTATTGGCATAAGGGCCATATCTACCGCTTATTCCTGTTACTTGTTCATCATATGTAAAAGATTGAATTAGAGTATTCCCTCCACCTTTACCATACTTATTACCTGAGAATTCATATGCTGATGATCCTTTTATAGTTTCAATATAATAAGTGAATTGGATAAAAGCTACAATATTCTCACAATGAGCTTCGATTTTTCTAATAAGAATTTTTGTTATGGCAATACCACTAAAACTTGGGTCGTTAATAATTAAGCTAAAATCATCAAGATTAGTCCCTCCGTTTCCGCCAAACTTTTGTGATGGCTTTATAGTTATTGACATAACTGAAAAAAAGATGTAAGATATCAAAAAAAAGGAGCAAATGTAAGGAAAACTATACCCCTTTTTAATCGTTTCCAAATTTAAATAAATGGATAATAATAGAAGCATTCCCTTTTTATTGAGACTAAAATAAGGTTCTATTTGTTGAAAAAACATTTCACATTGTATTAGTTTGTGCTACTAAGGTAGACAAGTATATGGTAGGACCTACTGATTTGCAGCGGACCCCTTGCTATTTTTTGGCACTCCCGCTTTGGATGCAGCGGGTAACCCTGCCGTAATTATTACACAAACAGATCAACAAAAAAATTTCCCTTTGTAGATCTTTCCGAAACATTTAAAATACGTCAAGAGAATTTTTTTTTTTTTTTTGTGTCGAAATTGATGTTCCATCGATTATAAATTTTTGACAATCATGACTTAAAAAAAAATGGTTGAGATTTCATATTTAATCTAATCATAATTCCTAATTTGGACGAAAAAATACTCGGATAATTTTTAGTATAGATGAAACTAATCTTTAAATTTTTTGTTGGAAAAGGAAATATTTACCATTTTAATTTATCCAATTTTTATCCTTTGTAATAAAAAAAAGTTGAATCACTTTCCATTTTTTTGATTTGACTTTTTCTCTTTTTGTAAAAAAAAAAAGTCTCTCAAAAAATTAATATCTCTTATTCTCAGAAAATTTTCAATATTTTATTTTAATTAATTAACGGTCATATTAAATTTTAATTTTGAAAAAAGGTATATGAAAAAAACGTTTTCGCAACATTTTTTTATTAAAGAATTGAAAAAACATTGCAAAACATTTTCTTCTAATATAATATTATGAAAAAAACATATAATAATCCAAATTTTCAGTTGAAAAAATCGCGAAATGGCATTTCAATCACTTTTATTTAGACAAATATTGTTTATTTCACACAAAAGCAGAAAAGCTAGTATTTTCTATGATAATTTCTGGTGTAGTATTTTCATGGTACTTTTATACTGCTTATAATAATTATTTTAAGAAAAATAACTAGTATTAAAAATTTTGGCGATACTCTCGACCAGCTTCTTTATCAATTATATGGCTTGTATGTTATAAAATGCAAAAATAAAAATAATTTATTTTTAAAATATTTTCATAATTAAAAACATTAATATTGGCCATTTTGAATCGTATTAAAAAAAAAGGTATAAACGAACGTTATACAAGATCTAGTAGAGTGCAGATGCTATAGCAGAAAAATTTTTATTTTATTGTTTACTTAAAAAAAATTACGATTTTTTAAAAAAATTGTGAAATTTTCTTTTTTAACAATGATCGTTTAATAATTTTAATTAATTGTTTAGAGTGAGAATTTTCTAATGTTTAAAAACAAATTATTAACAATAGAAAAGTTAAAATAAAATTAGAATATTTTTTTTATCAACAGAAAATATCTTACACTTAAATAATGACTTAAGCCAAAGTTGGGTTACTTTCTTTTTTCTTATTTTAGAGAATTGAAACTCTATCCATAATTTTCTCTAGAGATTTAAGATATGCTTCTATCTTGCGTTTGAAAGGCTCCTCAGTGGATTCGTTTAAAAAACCTAAAATAGACCAGTCCGCTTGAAATGACATTTTGATCAAAAAATCATGTGTGCGTGACAAATTGTCACGCCGATCACTTTGCAAATTGAGAGGATAACTTTACTTATATTTTGCAAAAATAATTTTTTTCTACAGTTTTTTACACAAAATAAGTTCGTTATATTTTAGAAAGAAAAAAAATTTAGGCACTATAATAAACATAAAAATTAATATCAACTCGTTCTACTTTAAACTTAAACTTGTCATTTTAATCAAATATTATGAATAAATCAGGAATTAATTTGAAAAAATGTCTCTTTTCGAAAAATAAAAACAAATAGAATTTAAATATCGATTATTAAAATGTTGAGAGGATTCAGAATATCTAATCTATCAGTTAAACTTTGAAGATGAAAATTGTATACAAAATTTTTTTAATTAGATAGTATCAATCTATGTTACACAGAACGAACACTAAATCATTTATATCCGGACTGAATCTTGTTAATCGGTTACTGGTTAGTCCATATGTAGATTTTAGCCCTCGTGAAACTTATCGGCTAACAAGATCTTCAACTTTACATATTCGTGTAATGAATTTGCCTAACCTAATTATAATATATAAGGCTGAATTCATACCATTTTATGGAATAGAATTTTATGATAATCATAAAAAAACTCGTCAAAAGGAATTTTGCATTTACCCAACTTTATATTTATTTCTAATTAAATAACAAATTAATTTTTCATTTCGGAAAAATGAAGAAATTCGTTGTCAAGGAGTGGGCCGAACTTATTTCAGATCCTATTTCCATGGAAGAACAGGATCAACGAGTCTTTGAACATGCTAGTTTGCCCGCAGTGAGTGATAAGTTGTCAATAACATTACGATTGAAAATCCGGAGCCATGCAAATGATTGGGCTACTATTCTTCACAAAGGTAAGACGAGCTTTATTTCCTTTACAAAAAGGTTAGAATATTTGTCATACTAATGCTTTTTTGATCATCGCGTACAATTTAGGTACTGGAAATCCAGTCCGTACACCTGGGCTCTGGCTGTCAGCACATATGTCTAACTTGCATCCTCAATTCTCAGGCAACTGGCTAGATATTGTGGGAATAGGAATCGATGATAGGCTTACGTTAAACAAATGGTACCATTTAGCTATTACACTTTCTGATCCCGAAATGCGATCGGATTTCTACATAGATGGTGAATGGGTTGGGTTCAATAGTGTTAATAAGGTTAAAACACAAAAAATTGTCTTTAATGATGGTCCACTGCATATCGGACGTGCTTTCTATTATAAAGGGTTTAATGGTGAAATTAGATATGATTTAAAATTATGGTAAAAATAATATAAAATAAAATATTAATTGAAATCATTACACAAAAAAGTAATGTTCGTTATTTCAATTGGCGATTATCTGCTGAGGAAGTGAAGGAAGATTTTTTCGTAAGAAATTTTAGAATTTATTCACATCATAAGCTTTTACAAGTAATTCGTGATGTTAATATTTTTTATTAAAAAAAGGATGAATTTCAAAAAAAACCAATTGTATACGGATCAAGAATAGCTCTTGTACATGTATCTACTAGAAAATATTTATCTACTAAAAAAATCCAATATGACTTGGGCCCAGATAATCAACAATATATGGTATTTATCAACGTTTTTTGTTATTATTTACATCGGAAGAATTATTAACATTATTTTATTATAAAGGTTATTTGTAATAGACCAGAAAGAGATTTAGAAAATGATGTTTGGATCATTATTGGAGCCAATGGTACAAGCATAAGTGAAGGAACTCCTGTGTCTCTTAATACCATTATTGGATTTAAACATCAAGCAATAGGACATAATTTACATTCTCATGATACGAGAAATAATAAAGTCACGCCAATATCAAAGCAACAACAAGGTATTTTTAGAATAATTTATATGAATTTTTTGTATTAAGGTTTAACAAATTTAGTATTTTAATTATTAATGACCATGTGTTCACATGCAAATGTTGCCGATGATTGGTTTATTCGACGTTATAATACAAATACAATTTCTTATGATAACACTGGTCGTTTAATGGATGGTGATACCATCAGTCTTTTTCACATTAGCACTAATAAACCAGCACTTTGCAGTCATCCCATCTTATTAGGCGATGAATCCCAAGAAGTTTTTTGTCATCATGGAGATGAAAGTGAAAGAAATAACAAGGTACTGTACATATATTCAATCCAGAAATATAAATCACGCTAAAGATTTTTTTCTTTTGATTATTTAAATAATTTTTTTTTTTTTAGTGGCGTATTGAATTGATCGATTGATACTAAAATGATAAAAATTTATGCTCATGAATATTATTTATTGAGAATTTTACAGTAAAAATACTTGTATCGTAGAATTTCTGTACACAATAAAATATCTTCATATCGCATTTGACATGTGTCGAGTCTTCAAAATTCATTATTTTAGTAAATTTCTCACAAGTTGTGAAATGATAACGGATTTATTAAAACTAATAATGTAAATTATTCTTATTCTTTAATAATCATTTAGATCAATAAAGATGAGATTAATTTTACAGCAATAAACATTCATTTTTAATTTAATTTACATAATGTGGTCACTATGTATTTATAACGCAGTTACTGCGTATTAAGCCATCGCTACGATCTTGATGTTTCTGTAAAGATAATGGTTAAAAAATCCTTTTAATATGTAAAGATAATTATTTTGAAGAACATTAGATACAGTATTAAAAGATTTCATTGATTGAAATTGGGATTACTACAGTTGATATCAATGGTTAAAAAAATATAATAAATTATTAGTATTTATAAATATATATTTTACATCTTATATACATAGGATTAAACATATCGTTTTAAAAACATGTTATAGTTATAATATTCAAAACTTTATACTTTGATTCATACATGTGTGACCTACATATTATATTGTCTATTTTAATTTGTTTTACAATTTTCATTTATTATATGTTGTATTGCACTTGCCATCACACTCTTCCCCTTTGATTATTTAATTTATCCTTGTTTTTTAATCCACACTACTTTACCTTTGCTTTTCTCTAGTTCAATTACTCCTTCACATCGTGAAACCCAAATATGCTTTTTAATATTCATTGAAGCACACTTCCCATAACTCTTTTAAATACTAACCTTTCTTCTTTATTTTTTTGCTATCTTACTCAACATTCTACTGTACAATCCTCAAATTGACTCCCTAGCCTTTTTATCTTGATTAACCACTAATAACTTAGACGATTTTTTGTAATATACTACTGAAAGGAAATTATTTGTCCTCAACATAGCTTTATATGTTCCTTTTCATATAACGCAGCCCTAATTGTAGTATCATTTGCAATATTACTTCCACAACATCAAGTTCATTCCTCTTACATTCCCATATGTGATCCCAAGTTTCTACTTCTGTCTCACATCTCAAACATATATTGTCATCTATTTTATTTACTTGCCATTCAAACAATACATCATGCGTTGGAAGTTTTTAATAAAATATTTATCTTATATGCACGTTCTTTGTATATTCACAACACAATTGGAAATGAACTTTAAGGTCTTGTTTCAGTCAATTTAATAACATTATTAAGAAATATGTCCGCAAAATGTGAAGAATTGATCATGTCCACATTATACTCGTTTACAAGCAGTATTTTAACCCCATCTCCATCGTTTTTCACATATTAAATTACTAATTCATGAGCTTAATTAATACTTCTATTAATAATTCCTCCCATATCTATCTTTATGACTGTTTCTTACTCTTTAATTATTGCACTCGCCATCTGTTTTAACTATTCATTTCCAACTGCATACTTTGTTCCTCAATTCAATTCTTAATAAAATTAATTTCAGTTGTTTAAATTTAAAATTGTTAACTTATAATAACTTTCTTACTTAATGTCAGATACACTTTATTCCTCTTACCCACTATCAATAACACAATTATAATAATTATGTATCTCCAAAATTGCATGACATGTAGTTTGCCTTCATCGTCTATCATGTTTTATACCGTATATATTTTTCTTAACCATTTTTAATCTGTTTATCCAAGATTACATATAAACTTACTTCTTATATTATACAATTTTTAATTTTTTTGATTGCTTCCCTCTACAATATAGTTTATAACTTCTATTCTGTTATTATATAACGTCTCATATGATTTTGTGCGCTTAACATCATTACTAATGTTCCTAAAATTAACTAATATACTTTCTTCATGTCTATGTATATCCAACATTCTTTATTCTTTTTGATGATTATACTTACGAACTATATAATCTGACCTTTAAAAAAGTTTAGTTAGAAAAAGAATTATAAATAAAATAAATCAGAAAAAAGGCGACTACCGTAGTACCTCAGCGCCAATCTGATCACCGATCCAGGTAAGAGAAAAATTAAAATTCTGGTTTTAAGTTTTCAAAAACTGGAAATAAAGAAAGAAAATATAATAAAAATAATATTAAAAAAAAAAAAACTGGAAGAATAAAAAATTTTTTATAAAAAATATAAAAAAACCCGATTTTATAAAAACCGGAAAGAGAGAAAAGATTCAATAAAAATTTTTAAAAAAATCCGGTTTTAAAAAGACCTGAAGAATAAAAATTCAATACAAATTAAAAGTCCAGTTAAAAAGTCAGGAAAAGAGAGAATCAAAACAAAAAAAAAAAAAATTAATAAAAAAAATCCGATTTTTAAATTTCAGTTTACCCGTTAAAAAAATAATTTTGGTTAGTTTAACCATTAAAGGCAAAATTAAAAGGAAAAAAAGTCCGTTCTACTGTGCCGATCGTGTCACTCTGAGATGAAGTTATTAACATGGATCAGGCGCAGATGAATCACACGTCGCGAAATTCGAAATTATTTATACAGGTTACTCTAAATATAACGGTTATACAATCTTTTTTTTTAAATTATATAGATACTTTATTTTAGAATTAATTAATTGGTTAATTTTAAAGAAATATTCAGAAAATATTTCTAATGTTACACAGTTGTTGGTCCTTATGTAGATTTTAGTCCTAGTGAAACATTACTTAACAAGATCAACAAACATTACACATCTGTGTAATGTTTTTGTCTTACGAAACTATATAAGGTTGAATTTATCCATTTTATGAAATAGATACCTTATCTCTTTATGCTAATTAGACGAGTTTTGTTCGATATTATTTGTTTTTTTTTTCATTGATAAATTCCCATTTAATAATAAAATTTCAGAAAATGAAGAAACATATTGTCAGAGAGTGGGTTGAACTTATTTCAGACCCTATTTCCATGGGAGACCAGGATCAACGAGTCTTTGAGCATGCTGACTTGCCTGCAGTGATTGATAAGCTTTCAGTAACAATACGACTGAAAATTCATAAACATAAGCCTAATTATGCCACAATTTTTCACAAAGGTAGAGTTAATTTTATTTTTTATGATGACTAATGTTAATGAAATTATGTTTGACTTTTAAATATTAAGACTTTCTAAACAAAATATAAATATATTAGGTACCAATACTGAAATCCGTACTCCTATTCTGCAGTTGTTGACAAATAAATCCAAATTGCATGCTCAATTCACAGGCAACTGGACTTGTAGTGCTGGAATTGGAGAGCTTGAAGGTGGACTTTTAGTAAACAAATGGTATCATATAGCCTATACACTTTCTGATCCTGAAAAAAGATTAGATATCTATGTAGATGGTGAATGGGTTGGATTTTATTGCATTCAAAATGTTAAAACACAAAAAGTCATCTTTAATAATGGACCATTCTATGTTGGAAGAAGTGCTACCCCACATGTTGGGTTTAATGGTGAAATTTGGTATGATTTGAATTTGCAGTAATTTGATTTAATAAATTTAATTCATATTATTAAATGAACCTTTTATATGAATAGCAATGTACGCTATTTCAATTGGCGTTTATCTGCTGAGGAAGTGAAGGAAGATTTTTTTGTAAGAAATATTAGAATTTATTCACATCATAAGCTTTTACAAGTAATTCGTGATGTTTAATATTTTTTATTAAAAAAGGACGAATTTCAAAAAAAACCAATTTTATACGGATCAAGAATAGCTCTTGTACATGTATCTACTAGAAAATATTTATCTACTAAAAAAATCCAATATGACTTGGGCCCAGATAATCAACAATATATGGTATTTACCAACGTTTTTTGTTATTATTTACATCGGAAAAAAATCATTAACATTATTTTATTATAAAGGTTATTTGTAATAGACCAGAAAGAGATTTAGAAAATGATGTTTGGACCATTATTGGAGCCAATAGTACAAGCATAAGTGAAGGAACTCCTGTGTCTCTAAATACTATTGTTGGATTTAAACATCAAGCAATAGGACATAATTTACATTCTCATGATACGAGCTATGATAAAGTCACACCAATATCAAAGCAACAACAAGGTATTTTAGAATAATATATATGAATTTTTTGTTTTAAGGTTTAACAAATTTAATATTTTAATTATTAGTGACCATGTGTTCACATGTAAATATTGATGATGATTGGTTTATTCGACGTTATAATACAAATACAACTTCTTATGATAACACTGGTCGTTTAATGGATGGTGATATCATCAGTCTTTTTCACATTAGCACTAATAAACCAGCACTTTGCAGTCATACCATCCTATTAGGCGATGGATCACAAGAAGTTTTTTGTAACCATGGAGATGGAAGTGATAGAAATAATAAGGTACATATATAATTTAAAATATGATAATGCGAAAATTTTTTGCTTACTATTTATTTAATAATTCTTTTTAGTGGCGTATTGAATTAATTGATTGATACTAAAATGAGAAAATGAGATGATAATGAAAGTGATATACTTTATTAGAAATTTAAGTAACTTCATGTTATTATGTTTGTTATTTATTAAGAGTCAATAAACAAAATATAATTACATTTAAAAGTTATTGTTGAATTTAGGGTATTATGAAATCTAGTTCCATAAAAAATTTCATACTTAAATATGATATGTTAAGTATTGTTTTAATATTACAGAATAAAGGCTTCACAAATGATGAAAGGATAGCCGGTTTCTTGCAATTTAATAAAACTTGTAATGTCCATTAAATCTTTTACAATCATTTACTGTATTCTTGAATTTTCGAATAGATCAATAAAACAATTATATGTATATCCGATTTTAACTAGATTCTATAATATGTAAAGATAACTATTTTGCACACAATTTTCAATATAAAATATGAGAGAATTCCGGTTTCATCAGTGTTAACGGTCAGTATTTATATAATTACGTTTTGTATATTACATTAATATTGATTCTTTCATAACAAAGACTATATAATATAATACTATACATTCATAGAATAATCGCTCTTATATAAAATATAAAATAATCCTTTCTCATTTAGAGAATATTTAAAATATGCAAGTAAATTTATTACAAAAGAATCTTAATACTGTAGTTTATTTGTTTGTTTATTGTCTCAATAAATAAACTCATTTACGTGATTTGGATTCATCCAATTAATTCAATACGCCACTAAAAAATAATTATCAAATAACAAATAGTAAACAAAAAGAAATATTTTCATTAGCACATAATTATAACCTTATGTTATCTTATTATTGGTCTCACTTCCATCTCCATGACAAGAAACTTCTTGTGACTCATCACCTAATAAGATGAAATGACTGTAAAGTGGTTTATTGGTATTAACATGATAAAGACTGATGATATCACCATTCATTAAATGGCCAGAATCATGATTAAACCGTAGAATACGCCATTCATCATCAGTATTTCTAATTCCACAAAGAGTCACTAATTATTAAAATTTAAAATTATTGATCGTTAAAAGTTAAAACTTAAAAATAAAAAATACATATTAACTCGAAATTACCTTGCTGGTGTTTTGATATTGGAGTAAATTTTTCATTACTAGTATCATGAGAATGTAAATTTAATCCTGTTGCTTGATGTTCAAGTACAACAATAGTGTTAAGAGACACAGGGTCTCCCACACTTACTCCTGTACCTTTAGCTCTAGTAATTGTCCAAACATCATTTTTCAAATCTATTTCTTGATCATCGCAAATAACCTTTATAAAATTTAAAAATAAGTATTAAAATGATTTTTTAGTATGAAGAATAAATAAAACAAAACATTGGCAAATACCATAAATTGCTGGTTATTTCGGCCAAAATCATATTTGATTCCTTTAGTAGATAAATATTTTCCAGTAGATACATGCACAATAGCGATTTTTGATCCATATACAATTGGCTTTTTCTGAAATTCATTCTTTTTAATAAAAATAAAACATTAATAATTTGTAAAAGTTTATGACGTGAATCTATTCTAAAATTTCTTACGAAAAGATCTTCCTTCACTTCTTCAGCAGATAATCGCCAATTGAAATAACGAACATTGCTATTTGTATAACGATTTCAATTAATATTTGAATAATTATATTGATTTTATTACAATTTTAAACCATGCCTAATTTCGCCATTAAACCCGTTATGAGTGAAAGCACGTCCGATATGCAGCGGTGCATCATTAAAAACGACTTTTTGTGTTTTAACGTTTTTAATGCAATTGAATCCAACCCATTCACCATCTAAGTAGAAATCCAATCTCTTCTCAGGGTCAGAAAGTGTATAAGCCAAGTGGTACCATCTGTTTAACAAAAGCCCCTCATTTATATCCAGCGCTACACAATTTTGCCAGTTGCCTGTGAATTGAGGACACAATGTAGATTTATGTGCTGTCAACCAGAGTCCGGGAGTTCGGACTGGATGTCCAGTACCTAAATTGTTATATTTGATGACCAAAAGAGTATTAATTTGATAAATAAATTCTAGAATTATAGAAATAACGACTATTAATTAAAATCTTCCTTGTAAATAAATAAGCTAATACTACCTTTATGAAGAATAGTAGCCCAATCAGTAGAATGACTACGGATTTTCAATCGTAATGTCACCGACAACTTATCAATTACTGCGGGCAAATCAGCATGCTCAAAGATTCGTTGATCCTGTTCTCCCATGGAAATAGGATCTGAGATAAGTTCTGCCCATTCCCTGACGACAAATTTCATCATTTTCTAATAAAATTTCATTTAATTAATAT
The DNA here is from genome assembly GCA_003833135.1 of Oehlia diaphana. Classification (NCBI taxonomy): domain Eukaryota; kingdom Fungi; phylum Glomeromycota; class Glomeromycetes; order Glomerales; family Glomeraceae; genus Oehlia; species Oehlia diaphana. Next base: position 91,809 of record QZLH01000043.1, read on the forward strand.
AAAGAATGAATTTAATTCAAAAAATTTGGTGTCCTTTTACCAGTATTATCCTTAAATATGAAATAATTTCAATCCCGTTAAAAATGTGTGAATTCGATCCTTATATATACTGTAAATCAACACAAATATGTACACAAATATGTAAGTTTGAAGATCTTATTAACGTAAATTTCACAAGGGAAACAAATAACAAGATCAAGTCCGGAATACGCAATATTCGGTTAGTACTGTGTAACATTTATTCAACTTAATAAATAAGTAGATTATCATAGCAGCGTTACACAATTAAGATATATGTTAATAACTGAATACTGAAACATGAATGATTCAATGCCAAAAGACTTTCTACAAAATATGAAATTTATTCGTGATGCATTACAAATTAGATCAAAACACCAAAAACAACAACAAAGTAGTAACTACTGATATGGAAGATAATTAAATTTTATTATTTTTAAATATTTATATATTAAATAATTTACAACAAAATATTAATAATAACTTATTTTAAATATAAATTAAAATAGTTTGCAAAAAATAAATGAGATTAGTATTATTAATTAAGTGAAAAATAAATTTATAAGTTTTTTATCCTGAAGAAAAGAATGCCGAAAATCTTACGTAATATGTCTAACTTTAATTGTGGTTATTTTCTTAATTAATTTGATGATCGTACTAATCATGAAATTCAAAATATGGTTAGTTTGAGGCCAAATATGGTTTAGACCTTTCCAAGATTTTTCATTCATATACTTAAGCTTGAAGCTTAAGCTTAAGTTCCAGCTTCAAGCTTCAAGCTTCAAGTGTTGAATCCGCAGTCAGCATGGTGGGTCAATATATATGAAAAAAAAAGAGTGGCGATGACAAAAATCAATTTGATGAAAAAAAAATGATCATAATAAATGATGATATGTTCTGTGATAATTACCATTCACTTTCGTTTTTTATTACTAAAATATATTTCTCAAAAAAACAATAACAATAATAAATAATTATGTCAAAATATTTTCTTATAAAATATTATTTATTATAAAATAGTGATTTCATTTTTAATTAATAATACTTATACAAATATTTTTTTTTATAAATAACCAATAAAATAAGAAAACTCGCTTTTGATTTAAAAAATTAATTAAAAAAAAAAAATATAACATAAATAAACTTTCATTTTTTTTTTAAATTATTAATTAAATAAATAAAAATAAATACTATGCCAGCAAAACTCACCTTTATGTGTGTAATTCACTCAGTCGTTGAACGCGATAGTAATAATTTTATTGTGAAAGAAGCTATTGTTGTTGTGAGAAAAGAAGATAATACAACAATGAACCTAATAATTGCTTTTTTTACAAAAAATCCTTCAGTTCCAAAATGGATTCCAGATTTTATGTCTGGTGATGTACTCAGATTTACGAGAAAATTTGCTCTTTGAGAAGACTCCTCATAATGATATTTTAGAGGTAATTCATAAACAGAAATAATAATATAATATATATAAATTAGGATTCAATAATAAATGTAATTTTCACTTTAACTCAATAAATAAAAAAATAATTTACATAAAATTTAAATTTTTATTATAATTAAAAAGTATAAGACTAATTTCGACCCAGGGTGATTTAACCTGAATGATTTAACCAACTAGTAAATTTATATAATTTTGCCCAAATTTTTTAAAAAAAATGTAAATTATGATTACAATGATAAAAAATGAGACATTGTCAAAAATATAAGAAAATTTGATCATTATACTCTATAATATCCAAATAAATAAAATCTATATAAAGTGAAATGAATAATAACACACAATTTTTTTTTAAAAAAAAAATAATAATGATGTAAAATATAAATTTTAGGGGGGGGGGGGGTGATTTAACCCAGGGGGCAAGTTAGCAAAACTCAATTAAAAATACATAAAATAAACACATAAAAGCACCTTTCTACAAACAAAACTCCACAACTATAAATAACACATTTATTGAAAATTTTAATTAATTGAAGAGTGTACCAACTTGACTCCTGATTCTTCCCTAGTTCTATATTTTAAATTATAAAATAAAATTAAAATTAATATATTTGATATTTATAAACTCTAATTTATTCAATTTTTAGGGTCTAAACTTTTGAGTAGGAGGTAGTGTATATAAAGTGCATACGTCTAATTTGCTTGATCGGATTAATACCCTTTATTCTAAAGAATTTATCAATACAGGATGTTAAAAAATGAATGTTATATGGAAAGATGAAGTGATTCGAGAAATTCACAGAAGATTAATAGTGGATTGCACATTTATTGATGATAGAGTAACATTTAAGGTATTAATTGATCCCTAATCCATGCATAACAGTATCAGTAAAACGCTTGCCCAAAAAATTTGTTTATATATTACTAGAATGTATGGATCAAAATATCCTGCTGCAGTAAAAGAGCTAGGCATTGGCGCAACAAATGCTGGTAATAAAGTGATTGTAAAAATATCTACTGTTAAAAACTGAGAGATGATAAAATTATGAATCATTCTAACTATGGTAATTATTTCTTGCTTGGTGAAACTTTAGATAGGAGCCGTTTCATTGCACGCACTGATAGATGGTTCATCGCAGTCAAAATAATTGTTTCATCTGATGAGTCAATATCATAAGCAAATCGTGTGGTTGGTCAACGGTACAAAAAATTGTGAATTATTAACTTGTCAAAACCAATTTCTTCACTCAAGTTATCTTCTAAAATATATCCTTGATCCTCTGCCTTCACTATTGCTTCCATGGTTTTGATTAAATCAGAATCTTTCCAAAGTGGTGGATTTGGCTTATAATTTAATTCTTAGGATGGTTATGATGGAGACCATATCTCAACTTATTATATTCTGATTCGTAAACTGAAAATTTGCTATCAAAACAATTAGTTTAAGATCCGATTCGCGTATGAACGACAGAAAATTACTATATAAATTCCGGGAACGGTTATTATAAAAATAGCAAAATTGGCAAAATATTACAGACTATAAAAACCGCAAATGATCACGATGTAACACCAAAATTCACATGATGAAACCTTAAATACTAAAGACGATATTTATCAAAAAAAATTTTGAGTTTTATTTATTTTTTAAGAACTT
>QZLH01000043.1:99482-117138 GCA_003833135.1 Oehlia diaphana
TTATAATATATGCCGATATGCAAACCTTATTAATTAACTATTATTTTTCCCTGGATATATATAGTAATTTTCTGTCGATCATATGCGAATCAGGTCTTAAAATACTTTAGATTTTTTTTTAAATTAACAAAAATGCATATCCTTTAAAAAGAAAATAAAATCTGATAAACACATTCAAGCTCTCCTTCGCAATTTTTATATTCTTTAACATATTTATCAATAATCAGTATACGTGTACCCGTTATTCTGCGGACGCGATCAAATTTGCTTTCAAGTTCTTTGCATCCTTTTTTAAAATAACAAATACCATCATGTGAGCCCTGAGTACATATAAATAGATGGGTTCAGTAAAGCCATACCATATCGAGGAAGAACATGCTTTCAAAATATTCTTCAGCTTCTTTCTTGCTCAAATCTCCAACAACATATGAGTTGCATGTGGAATATACAAATCTAGGCAATAAATGTGGATTAGAAAATCATAAACATTCACATTGCTATCAAATATGATTATAAGAAGGACTTACTATCTACGATCCAATTAAAAAAGAATGAATCAGAAGAGGTAAGCACTATATGAAAGCGCCCCTTTTCTTTTAGATTTCAGAATTGATTTGAGAAGAACTTTCCCTCTTCTGAACCCTCAAGTAAGTCAAGTTGGCTAAACATGTTTGCTTCATCGATGACCAAAATGGGTGGAGGTATATTGTAACCACTCCAACGGGACTTCTCTTTGTTCATGTAACTTTTTAAAGAAAACCGTATGTTTTTTTGAAAATTGGTTCGAATTGTGAAGATATTAGGCCTGTTCAATTCTGATCGTTCGGAATTTTGATCGGTTTTGAGTTGATAATTATTGGCTGATGAAATTGTATGACCTGATCATTAACCCGAACTTTCCGAACAACAAAAATGTGGTATCATTTTATCGCTTTTTTTTAACGTGTCTGGTGCTTAGTAAAGTTTTAATTATACCTTTGTGGTATTGCTTATTTGCTATTTTTACATTTTTAAAGAAAGAAAAATATTTTATTATATGAAAAATAAGGTGATCAAGGTTAACCGTTCAATAAGCCGATCAAAGTACTCAATTTTGTTTTTGATCACATGTTAGGATTGGTTAATGGATTTTAAACCGAACGATCAGAATTGAATCTTTGGTGTGTCAAATTGTCTTTCACGACAGTTGTACAAAGAGAGTTGAAATCGTCTTTACTCGTTATCTCACTAGAACGACATGAAGCTCCTGATCAGCACTAAATGCATTTTTAAACTTAGCAAGTTCTCGTTTCCGATTGGAAAAGATCTTTTCACGAGTAACTTATGTTATATAACGAGCAACACGATGTTAATCTATTATTTAACCAACTAATAGTAATCAACCGATTATCAGTTCCAACCTCTAATTAGAGGAAATAGAAGAAAGAATTCATTTATAAATGTAATCTCTATCGTTTTATTTTAGTAGATAACATAAATAATATTTTTTATTGTCAAATTTTTTAACAAAAATACAACTTGTCGAAATTGTTGTATAGATAATTACTACCAAGTGTAAGGACGTTATTAATAATAATTTTTTTTGCTCAGATCTGTTCATCAATTCATCAATGAGGTCTTAATAGATAAATTGACATCATGAAGAATTTCATAAATTTCGGATTAGTCCATTACTAATTCAATACTCAACTAAAAATAATTATCATACAGTAAGTAAGAATAAATATTTTCATTAGCATATAATTATGATCTTAAGTTAGCTTATTATTTGTTTCACTTCCATTCCCATGACAAGAAACTTCTTAGGATCGATCCATTTCCTAATATTAAAATTGTACGACAGTAAAGTTGTTTGGTTCTAATGTGTAAAAGCCCAATGATGATATCATCATTCATCAAATGTCCAGAGTCATCAAAAGAATTAGAAGCGTTTAGATTATAACGTCGAATAATTCAATCATCATCAATATTTATATCACGACACAGAATCACTAAATATTAAAACTCAAAATTATTAATATATATGGTATACTCTTAAATTTTATTCAATTCAATATTACCTTGTTACTGCCTTGATATTTTCCATATTTCGTATCATGAGAATGCCGTAGAGATCCGGGACTCCCCGTATTTACACTTGTACCATTGGCTCCAATAACGGTCCAAACATCATTTTTCAAATCTATTTCCTGACTATTACAAATAAACTTTATAAATTTTATAAATAAACTACAATAATAAATTTTTTTTTAATACAAAGAAAAAAAAAAAATAAAAGATTATATTCAAATACCATATATTGCAGCCCAAATCATATTTGATTCCTTTAGTAGACAAATATGATACATGTACAAGAAGAACAAGTTTTGTGTCATATAAAATCTGCTTTTTCTGTGATACATTTTTTTTTTTAAAAAAAAAATGAAAGAATTACAATTAATGTAAAAACTTATTTAGTATAATTATTAAGTAACTTACGAAAAAATCTTCTTTCATTTTTTCAGCAGATAAGCGCCAGTTGAAATAACAAACGAACATTGCTATTTATATAAAGAATTTATTTAATATTTTAATATTTTACATTAATTTACTACAATTTCAAATCATACCTGATTTCACCATTAAACCCATTAAAATTGAAAGCACGTCCAATATACAGTAACACTTTGAATGCTATAGAATCCAACCCATACACCATCTATATAGATATCTAATCTTTTTTTAGGATCTGAAAATGTATAGATACCATTTATTTAACGAAAGTTTATCTCCGAGCTCTAAAATTTCAGCATTAGAATCCCAGTTGCCTGTAGATCGGGGATGTAATGCAGATTTGTTTCCTGTTAGCCAGAGTCCGAGTGTAAGGATTAAATTTCGGTACATAATTGAATATGAATTATCAATTAGCAAATTGCTTAAATTAAATTTCTGGCCCTCTTCAAAAAAAAAAAAAAAATGTAAATGGCTTTACCTTTATGAAAACAGTAACCCACGTAGAACCTTGTTTATGAATTTTCAATCATAATGCTATTTTTGTCGTTCCTCAAAGATTCTTTGATCTTGTTCTCCATGGAAATAAGATCTGAAATAAGTTCAACCCATTCTCTAACGACATGTTTTGATATTTTCTGAAAAAGAATCAATAATTGTTATTGAATAAAATGTAAAGTGGTCAAAATTCAAATTTTTGCATATGAACAACCTTACCTATGAAAAAAATATCGTAAACATGAATATAATTCTGTAAATTTAACTTTATATATATATCATAATAATCCGAATCATTACACAAGTGCGTATGTTGAAGATCTTAGTCTAAATCCGTAAATGATTTCTATTATAGGCAAAATTACGCAATCTATAAATAAATACATTCTTTTATAGATGAATTCCCAGTAACGGAGAACGCCAAAAAAAAAAGTTATGTTTTTAATAATTGTAAATATTAATAATGAAAATGTTAAAAAAAAGATAACTATAAAGAATTGTCAATTATCTAGAAAATTACTGCAAGTGTAATATCTAAACTATTGAATTTTTGATCGTGCCTATCATAATCAATGATTGACTCAAAGCAAAAATAAAGTTGAGAATTTATAGAGTAAATTAATAAATTTTGATCGATTAACATAATGCTGGGCCAACATCATATTGCGGGTAAATCTTGATCACATACTGTATTGCGCGCAGTACGCTAATCTAGCTATAATTGGATTATTGACAAACAAATTCCTTATTTTAAATAAAAAAGATGTGCGCATTGGCTGTACAGGTTACAATGGTTACAATGAGCATAAATAAGTTTAATAAAACGAAATTTCGTATTTTTTTTTTTTCGACGTACATTTTATTGCATCAATAAGAAAAATTTTAATTATTCCTTTAAAATTTTACTATATTTGTAAAAAATAACAAAGTAAAAATTTTATTATAATTGTATCTTGTTATAGTAAAAGTTCATTTCATTAGGCTATATGAAAATAGATGTAAGCCAATCTGCTATGCAAAAAATCGCTAGCGAATTATAATGAAAATTTGAAATTTTAATTTTTTGCGCCAAATTGTAATTCCGATTATTGAAATTAATTAAATGTGATGCATAACCACTAACACAAGTTTTATATAATGAAAAATGATTTCGGAATTTTTGACTGAGAGAAAGAACAAACTCCAAGGAATATTCGAAAATAAAATATTTTACATATCTTGTGACATCTTGCATTGTATATTCTAGAAAAAACTGTGGAAGGGCCACTTCACAATACAATAATTATGTCGATTATAATCGATGGGAATTGTTTATGCATAGAATCGTTTGATATCATAAACATGTAATTTTATCCGAAAAACAATAAGATTAATAGTACATTCATAAATTAATTATCATATGAATAATTGATCGTAATGCATAAGACAAAGAAATAAATGTGATAATATTAAAACGCAAATAATTAATAATTTATAAGAAACCAAATATATATATTTATATATTGCCCAAACAATGGGGTTGATAACATAAAACAATATGAAAAAATGTAAATGTGTCACTCGTTTCACAATTTAGTTTAATTTAGAAAGTAATGGAATAGCGCGTCTCCTTAAAAAGTTCGGATGAAATATACTGAATAGCATCAAATTGATATTCAAATAAATATATATATATTCGGTTATTATAATACAGAATATCACTTAACTTAATTTGCTAAAATTTAAAACTAAGATTTATTTTTTATTTCGTGTAAATCACTTTAAATACATTATTATAATATAATACTGTAATTACATTGTAATTTGGTACTGAATTCTATATATTTCCCGATAAAAAAAATAGCAAACTAAAATAGTCTCTTTGATAACTTCATATATGTACGCCAAAAATAAAATTCGTTTGAAATCATGAAACAAGTTTCATTCAATAAAAGATTAAATTCGCCACCTTTCTTGTTACGGGAAAGTTAGAATATGGTGAGAACCTTAATTAATAGTATTCATTCAATAAATATTAATTCAAAAAAAAATGATTTAATTGTATATAAAATTACTAGATTGCATCATCAAAAATTATCACATAAAAGTCTCTTTTAGTCACCGATCACGATCATCGCCGGTTTAAATAATACACATTTTTTACATTATAAACATAATCGGTTATTCCGAAACTTATTTAAAAATGTATAAATATCCTTTCCATTTATTTGAACGGTCGTATTTCTTCTGAGGAAAAGCCATCATAAAAGCCATCCTATAATATCCTATAAATCTCTCTCTCTCTCTCTTCTCTCTCTCTCATTAAAATGGACAACAACGAAATTCCACTCATCAACGTACCTTATCCCCCAGAATTGTCGGTGGAAGAAATTTTAAGCCGTAGGTCTGATGAGAGGCTTAGATCAAAAGCTCCGAATCAATATTTTATTTATAGAATGGCTTATATAAAACAACTCAGGAAAATAATTGGCGAAAATATATCCATGACTAGGATATCGCCCTATATAAGTTTCTCTTGGTCAAAAGAGCCTCTCGAAGTAAAAGAAACTTATAAAAGACTTTCTGACCAGGCCGAAAATCAGCTGAAGGAAATAAGGAAAACAAATACTCTAGTAATAATTCACGAAAGCCTTTCCTCCCCACCACCACCACCACCTAGTCCACCTACCAATAATAATATAATTTACGAACCGACATTCTTTTACCCTTATTTCGATTATTATTATTATTATTATGATTATTACAATAATTGTTATTACTTCTATTAGTATTTTTTTTTATCCGTTTAATGATCAACCCTTTTTACCTGAACTTGCGTTCTTATATCCTTATTTCGACTATGAACACTATTGTCGCTTATACCTTTTACTTTTATTTTACGTTTACTTCGATTTGGTATAGTTGATGAGTCGGAGCTTACATTCATTTCAACTATTCCCATTAATATATTTTTATTACCATCTTCCTTTTATCCGTTTTAATAATTAAAACCTTTTTTATTTTTTCGTCCATTCGATTTAGTTGATGATAAGACATTCTTTTATTCTTATCTCGATCGTTTTATCAGTTAAACATTTTTTACCACTTGATATGATAATATGATAGTCAGTAATCTGACCTTCTTTTATTGTTTATTATTTTTTGATGTATTTTTCTTCTCCTTATATATATAACTACGCATTCTATGCAACAAATAATTCTTTTTTTTTTAAAAAAAAAATATGTATTTATTGTGTATATGTATACAACATACAATTATTTAAATGTATTTACAGTGTCGGTATGGATTTTAATTAGGAAAGAAACGTTTCTTTATGGGATTTTTATTGTACTTTAAATCAAAAATAAAGATATAATTTACGTCTATGATGTACACTTATTTTATTGTTAAATATAAATATTTGAGAAAGTTTTTCGCTGATGTACAAATATGCGCACATTGGAATAAAAATTATAACTTGTAATAATTAAATTAAAGAAATTCTAATTAATTCCGTCATTTACATGTTTGTATCGATGTGACAATCCTGAAAATTTAAATTTAAGATCTACATTACACAAATTTCTAGAATAATATCATTGTATTACTAAACTTACTTTTTTAGAATCTATGTGATGTTTAAAATTTCGATTAGAATTCCCTTTTATGGTAATAGCAATGTCGTTCTTGCCAATAAAATCGAATCGAAATTCCAAAAATACAACATTCATATATTCGAAAATTTAATTTTTGGAAAAATATAAACACCGTATGGTACACCATAATTGGGATTCAAGGAGTCCAATGTGATTTAAAACATGATGACTGCGCTCTTACTTTTCGATGTTAATTTGTTAATTCGCAACATTTATAAACTACCATTACTGTCTTAAAATATGATTGGGATATGATAGAGCGTAGAGGAGGAGTAGGATTGTTGTAATTTGAACAAATTTCAAAAATAATTCATGAAGTCTCCTTGATAACTGAATTTTCAAATACCCCAAATTGAATATTATCACAAAGTGATATCGACAATTAATTTTATTAATTTTTGGAACTCGTTCCCCTAACATAACTTTTTTTTTTTATTTTTTAAAAAAAAGCATTAAATTATCTAAGCTAAGTTGAATTATTTTTAAATAATTTCTTAAATTATTCATAGGGTCGGCCGACTCGTATTTAGGGGTCGGGTTGACATCGTAAGATTTACAGCCGATTTCATAATATTATGAATCAGCTGTAATGACTTGTAACCTGCATGAACTCGACCCGACTTGTCAGTCAGGTTATACCTTTACTTTGACCTGGCGACCCAAACCTTTTTATTATATTAATAATTAAAAATTTAAATTTTTTTTATAAGAAATACAACTGGACGAGTCGAATCCGGGTCATTATTTTTACACTCAGGTCGAGTTCGAATACACCTCAAAACTGACCCGACTCACCTCTTCGGAACACGAATTTATTGTTATCGTTATAATTCGGTGTTTACGAACTAGTCGAAATTTGTAACTTCTGTTTTATATCTTGAGAGAATGTGCAAATTTGTCGTTGCTTATTCATTTATTCACAAAAAATGAGTAGATAAAATGCTTTTTAGTCGGTATCCTATTAATCAATTTATAGGAATTCATCTGTACACGATAAATTTTTTTTATATAATAAACGATCTGCAACGCATAAACGCGTAATATCTCAAACTTACTATACCACGCATGATCGGCTGAGGCGAGAGTTTAAAGAGTTTAAACACCAATTCTTTTTTTTTTATATTCCCTCCTCCTCTCTCGATCATTAAATACGAAGTGGCTTAAGAACACTATCAGGATGTTTTCACTTCCATGTTACTATCAAATCAATATCAATTCAATCAGGTACCGCAGAAACTTGTATCACATTTACATAAAGAACTTGATCACTATAATAAATTGATATAGATTTTTTCTTTTCTAAAATACTGCATTTCCAAACTTTTCTCTCTCAAATAAAATACTATAACTATTTTTCTTTCATTTTATTAATTAAATATAGGCTACATAGCAAAATTTTATTTTTATATCGATTAGACTAAATTGATTTCTTTCATAATTAAGATCTTTTCATTATTTTTTTTTATAATGACGTTAAAATTTTTCATCAAAATACAAAATATAAAAACATCTAATTTTTTTTGCAGCAATATGTTAAAGTGTATGTTCAACCATCTCCACTGTAAATTTTTTTTTCAGAAATTCTCCGATTCTATAATGAATTACTAATTAAAGAATATGATAAATTTAATTTTGCTAGGATGAAAGATAATGTTGACAACATTCTTCAAATAGGTATATACACAATAGATTCCATAATTAAAATTACGCCCAGATATGAAAGAAAGTAAAAATATAATAGATGTACAAAATTATCTCTAAATACCTAAAATTAGTGTATCAATATCTCTTTTAAAGAATTTGATGTAAATATTAATATTGATTAGTGTTCCGAAAGGGTCAGTTTTGCGAACTCGACTCAAAAGTAATGACCCGGATTCGACTTGGCCTGATTATAGTTTGACCCGGATAACCTGGGTTTGACCCGTCAAATTGTATTTAACAAAAAAATTTAAAATTTTTAGTTAAAAATATAATAAAAAGATTCGGGTCGCCGGTCAAAGCAAAGGCATAACCATTAACCCGACTCAACAGGTCAGGTCGAGTTCATACATGCGGGTTACGGGTCGTCAAATCATGCGACCCAACCAGACCCCTAAATACGACTCGGCCTTTTCGGAACACTAATATTGATTATATTTAACTTTCTTTCAAAATTCTCTACATTAATAATTATATTGAAATAACTGTGTAAAGCTTCTAAAAAAAATGTTAAAAATCTTGAATACGAGAAAGTTTAACAAGTCAAAATGTACCGTTATATTAAATTTATAGGTTTATTTTATACTGTCAACTCTCTATAAATGCAACCCTCTGTAAAAAAAGTTGATCCGTTTTTTATATTCCATCTTTTTTCCGTAATAGGCTTATATTTTCGGAACTAGCCACCTTATATCACGAAATTTATCGAATTATTTACATTTTTCGTGAATGGATCCGTGAAAAGCTCATTATTATGGAGTATAACGGATAGAATTTTTATGGGGCCTCTCCCTATAAAAAAATTTTTCAGAAAAATGATCATGTATCTAAGTTTCTTCGGAATGAAAACTAGAAAAATGATCATTTATCAGAGATTTTTTTATAGAGTCTTGGGACCATATATATAACTTTTATAATAGTGCATTTATAGAGGGTGCGCATTTATGGAGAGTTGACTGTAATTTGGAAATTGAGGCTTAGTTATAAATGACTCTCATTAATTAATTTTAGTAAAATTAAATATTTTGTGAATATGATTACCTATTTAATTAAATCTTTCTCGCTCAATATGTGTAAACATATATATTATATTATTAGCCTGTTTCTTTCTCTTTAATTGTAATGTATTGTTATTTATGTGCTGAAAATTCATACACGTATGATTTCTTATCAAATCTGTATGTATTTTTTACATGCAATAGATTAAAAACTATACAATGTAAATAGGGAAGTTATTTTTTCCTGCACTGCTAGGTCAATTTTGATATTTTTTTTTTTACGAAAAATTAAATATTAGTTTATTTGATCTTGGACAGAGAATTTTTTATGTTGATCATCTGAACAAAAAAAAAATTTCATTGATTTCAATAGCTGTTAAATGTACATTCATTGTATTAACAGCTAAGTTATTGAAAACGCTGAAACGTCAATACAAAATTATGATTTGGTTGGTTACGGAGAACAGCGAAATATACTGCATGCACCACGTTAATCCATCTATTTTTGCGTACTAGCCGTAGTTTTAATGACTAATTAGTCTAATAAGAAAAAAATTTTTTCAATGAATTTTTACTTTCACCGTAATTTTACATCAATATGAAAAATTTTTAATTTCTTTCATGACCTACTATATTCGAAAAAAGAAACAAAGCAAAATTTTATAATAATAAATTATGTGCGTTTTTATCATATGTTTTTGTTATTTTTGATTACAATTGCATCTTGTTATATATGCATGACAAAAATCATTCATTGTTCTTATTATACTAGATTAAATAGATATATGAAACGAACTTTCATGATAAAATCGCTGTAACAAAGAAACCATATATTTCTGCGGCAGGTGACACAAAACGTCCGTGTACTTCGGACTTAATAACGGGTTTCCGTTTCCTAGTAAATTAATTTTGATCTTTTTGTACCAAATTATTTTCCTGGTTATTCAAAAATGATAATTTACAAATCTAATTGTTCAAAGATTATGTCACATATGTCACATAAAAAAAACTAACTATACATTTTTATATATTTGGAAATTTATTGATTGAAAGAAAGAACAAACTTTTGTGAAAAATCATTAAAGTCATTATACGTTCCTTGTGTCATCTTTCATTATTTATCTATTTTAAGCTTTTCTATAAAGAACTGTGAAAGAACCTCTTCATGTCGATTATAATCAACAACAATCGTTTATGTGTTAAATATTGTGATTTTATCCGAAAAATAATAATAATGGGCATATCAACAAATCTATTACTACATTCATGTATGAATGAAAAAGATTTGAAGTTGAGATTTGAACAAAATAAGAAATATCGAAAATTAAAAAAAAAAAATAAAGTCAAAAATATTGATGATGATAAGACATGTAATTAGTGTTATTATGACAAAAAAAAAATGATAATTTTATAATAATTTTATGAGAAAATAGATATATACAAAGCCCAAATAATGGGGGTTATAAGTTCACATAAATGTAAAAAAATTAAAAGTATAATCTGTCACTCGTTCCACAATTCATTTTAGTAATGAATATCGAGGCTTAAAGTAGACCTATTATACAATGAATGGTATCAATATGATATATATATTATCAATAACATTATATTCAGTCATTATAATGCAGGAAATTATTTAAAACACCTTCCAAATTTTTTATTGCTCATATATAGTTATATACCGGTTTAATAGAACCAGTTATCCGTAATTCCGTAATTGTACACCCGTAATTGTACACAAAAAAATACTGAAACTCGGATTTCATCATCAAATTAAAAAAAGTAGACAATTACTCTGCAATCACCATCAATTTTTTTTTATTTCATAAGCATAATCGGAATTTAACTCCAAAACTTACGAAACTTAAAAGTATATAAAGTGTATATAAATATTCCTTCCATTTTACTTAAACAGCCTTCTTTTTTTAAAAAAAAATCATCGCAATATGAATACCAACGAAATTCCACTCATCAAAGTACCTTATCCACCAGAATTGACTGTCGAAGATATCTTAAGTCGAAGATCCGAGGAGAAACTACGATTAAGAGCTCCAAATCAGTTTTTCATTTATAGATTGGCGTACATAAGAGAGCTCAAGAAAATAATCGGAGAAAGTATCTCTATGACCAGAATTTCACCCCAAATAAGTTCGTCTTGGTCCAGAGAGCCTCCTGAAGTAAAGAAAGCTTATAAAGAACTCTCTGCCCTGACAGAAAATCGGTTGAAGGAAATGAGAAAAAATGATACTCCAATATTTATTCACGAAAACTTTTCCTCTCCATCACCACCACCACCACCTAGTCCACCTGATGATAATAATACCATGATTTATGAAATCGATGTACCATTTTATTCTTATTTCGACTATTTTTGCGATGATTATAACTATGATTATTACAATAATTGTTATTATTCCTGTTAGCATTTTTTTCGACGTTTTTATCCTTATTTCGACTATGATCACTTATTTACGTTTGCTTCAATTTGGTATAATTGATGATCTAGGATCCGATTATTACGATAATTAATATTTTATTACCTTTTCTTTAACATTTTTTATGATGTTATTTTAAATTAAATCTTTTTTTTACCACTTATTAGCTACCTTTTTATTATTTTTATCATTTTTTTATTCAGTGTCAATAACCAAGTCTCTTTAAATTTCTATTATTATTTATATAACTATGCTTAAATGACTCCTCTTTTTTTTTAAAAAAATAAATATATATATGTATATTATATTAAGATATATTCACATCGTTCCTTTTAAGAATAAGAGATCTATTGTATAAATCAAAAATAAAATATAATTTACGTCAACTATGCATAATTATCTATTAAGTGACTTTAAATTTTCTTATGGTATAATTGGTATAATCAAAAATTTAGATATTTGAGAAGTTGCAGAAGTTGTAAGTTTACCTCTGATGTACAAATAAATGCACTTTGGAAATAAAAATTATAAGATCTACTGAGGTGAATTATCGAGTAGCACAATATTTAACGTATGACCAAAAGGTATATTATGGCCTAAATAAAATAACGCGTAACGCAGTCTACTGCGGGTTCTATTGTCATGACGACTTTTTTTTCTATGTAAGTATGTATTGTCGTTTATTTGTAATTCAGTACTATATATTAGAAGATTTTTTATTTAAATAATAACTAGGGCTCTTTAAGGATAAAATGTGAGTTTTTAATTATCAATTTAAAGTAATCATTTATTATCCTTATATTTTGTAAAAGGTTTTGTTATTTTCACACACAAAGTAAGTTTATAAAGTTTATTGTACTTTAGGAAGAAAATTGTAAGAACTAGACCTTCCTTCCTTCCTTCAACAGATCAAACTTATCATTTTAGTCAAATATTATGAATGAAATAGAAATAATGTCTCTTTTCGAAGAAGTGAAAACAAATATCGAAAATGAGAGAATGCGAATATTTAATTCATCAGTTGAACTTCGATTTTGAAAATTGTACAAAAGAAAACAACGTCACACTTAATGTGACTCATGATTACCTTTATACTAATTTTTATAATTCATATTGGTGATGGCTTTGAATTAGTGATCTTCGAAAGACTACATTTGCGAAACTCAAATTATTAAAAGCATAAAAACCCCATTTCGTTGGCAAGAACCACCTTTTCTCGCCACATAATAATTATTGATGTGAATTAATGAAAAGTGAGTATGTCTCAATATTAAAATTAAAACTATACAAATTTATTGATCAAGAGTTAAAAATACTATTAATTAGTTTATAATTTAATTATACAATACATATCGGCTGATCAGAAAAGCCTCCCTAATGAACCCATCAACTGAGCTTAAATATTAATTGGCTTGATTTTTCTAATCAGCCGATATGATAGGAAACTTTATTCTTAAACTGATTATGGACCCTAAAGGTTGAATCCATTGTTTGAACGGATATTAATAATTTTGAGGATTATAAATAGTGACCCGCATATTTAAATGGTAGTCATTAAGATCATCTCCAAAATTTTTCCACCCACGTGACTTGTTCGCAATCATTTTGTTTATTCATTACATCAAAACTATTTCTCTCTTCTCTTTCTTCTCTCCACTTTTTCCACGTTAAAATATTTAAAAATCTTTTAGCTATAGTACTAATTTTTATTTACAATAAACGCGCTTTTTTATAGATTTTGTAATATTAATTTGAATATTTTAGCTAAATGAAACAAGGTTTGAGCGCTTAAAGAAGGTTATTTAACAAATATGTGTATTATTTTTAAGAAATTATTGAGTTACATTTGTTTTTTTTTATTTTTGTAGTGTAATTTCAGGACTTTAGCTAAATATAATACTTTAGGTTTAGCCGTTTAGGTAGCTTAGACAAAGTTTTTTAGCTGGTATGGAACCACTTGAATGTCTGCAATAATATGAGTATTTTTGTATGGAAATTACTGTGCAGCACGCGGTTGATTTTTTCACTTTACAGCGTAATTTTGGTACTTTTTTAAGTGAAACAAGCCTTTAGGGATTGGGTAAAGTTATTAGCAGTTGTAAGATTACTTAGATATTGATTTTTATTTAATTTGCTTTAATATTTATGGAGCAATTAGCATTTATTACAATAGTGTATTTAACTCTAAATATTAATAATATTTGTTTATTTAATTTTCAAGTTATTTATTGTAAAAATAATAAAATGATTAATATGTTTGAAAATCGAAAAAGTTGATATTTTTCCTACGGTATAATACATGTGAAACAACATTGCGTCAATTAAAATTCAGACGCCACAAAATCACGTGGGAGCGAAATTTTTTTGTGAAAATCGTAATTAAGTCAATGATCTTCTATAATGACAAAGTTTTAAAATTTTATTTTCGTAATTTTGTAGTAATTGATTTAGAATTTAATATCCGACGGATATCTGGATTACGGATATCCAAAGTGTAATTTGTGTATAGCGAATCTATTGATATATATAAAATCGAAACAAATTTTATGACTAAAACATTGCAAAAAATTTTTATAAAATTCAAACGGATAACGGATCCAGTCCCTACAGTAGATCCCATGACAAAATATTAATATCAATATTACCAAGAAAAAAACATCATATTTTACTGTATAATTAAAAGAAGTATAGTCAAATTATCAAGATGTTAGTCTACGCCTTGTTTATATTTGTGTAACAAAAAAAATCCGTCAATATGTACGGTTTCGACTATCAACTTAGTTTTTAACATTCTAATAATTACATTTTATGCTTAATTTCCGGATTACACAATTCCAATTTAGTGGAACATCATCGTCAAAAAAATGGTGAAATCACAAATTGTAAATTCTATGCAGTTATTAATAATCATATCCTGTTTCTTTCTAATAAATAAACAATAAAAAAAAAAATTTTTATGGTACCTTTTTTCTAAAAAGAATAATAACAGATCTCTTTATACTTACAAACCATATACAACAAAAATTAAATATTATGTTTTTGCTAAATCTTTGTATGGTACAATCATTCTTCTTAACTCGAGTTATGATCTTTCATCCGTCGGATGAATCAGAACGATCCGATCTGACAGATCAGATGACAGATTCATCCGCGGATGAAAGTCATGAAACAGATGATCTGAATCATCCGAACCTGGGTTAATCGCAAAAAATTCCATGGAATTTCACAGCGTTCGGTACTGCAGATTTTGAAGCCTAAATGCCGCAATTCCACCATTAATTTTTGAAAAAATAATAATGGTTTTTAATTAGATATAATTTTTAAATTTGTTATTAATGAAAACCAATTTTTTTTGTTATTATATAAATCGGTCTTATTCATTTTATTGAAAAACTGAAAAAATGGATTGACAGGTTAATTTATTTTCTAATTGAATTCTATACAATTAAGATCAAAGACATTTTTTTCTTCTTTTTATAATGCAAAAAAGTATTCTATTAAATAAAATAATATTCACCTTAGTTTGTCATTTTAATTGAGTCCGGCAAATAACTACAAGCCTAACTCACAAAAACAAAAATAGAATGTTAATAAATGTTCTTATAAAAAAATAAACCTAAAAAAAATTAAAAAATTTCAAAAAGATGATCCGTCATCCGTCATCCGTCATCTGACCAGATCGGATGACGGATGACAGATAATCTATTACAATTAGACAAGCAACTAAGAATATGCGGAATATTTAAATAGGTAAAAATAAATATAATTTTGATTTTGATCACGTGAACAATTTTACGCACTTTATTTGGTCAAAAACAGGCGGGAACACTTTATATCACCTTGCCGATCAATTTATTAAAAATGATGGAATAACTTGGGTAAAATATTGGTAAAATATTATGAAAACTATAATTCCTATTTAAACATATTATTATTATTATAACAAAATATATTAAAATTACATCAATAAAAGTATACATGTGATGATATGTGGTCATCGGATAAAATTGATGGGCAAAAGTGAATACGCGTGGGCGAAACTTGAAACTTTGCATAAATATTCCCTATATTATATACAATCTATTGTAAAAATAAAACAATAATCCGTTCCATAATACAGATTTTTCATTATCGGAGAATTTAATTAATAGGTTGCACCATAAAATTAATAAACAATTTAATATACAAATTGTGCTTCAAAATTACGAAATTAAATAAATTTTGCTGCGAAATCGGTTTTTTTGCAAAAATAAATGATCGGCAAAATGATCGGCAAATTCGTGATGTTATAGAGATGTCCGCCCTGTTTATGACTCCGGACTCCGGATTCGAACTTTTATTTTTCTGAGCAAAGAAAATTGTTAATCAGACAAGACTCTTACATTCAGGAGGACCAGCATAAGTCCCATATTGACTCGAGTGAACAGAAGTATAAATTATGAATCTCCACTTTTGATAAAACTATATTATAAAAGATAAGGAAATTGGCAATTATCCTCTTATCTACCTTTTAGAATATAGAAAAAAATAATTTTTTGAACAGTTAGGACAATTTTTTGATTTTTTTTAGAAAAAATTAAATATCTTAATTCAGCAGACTGCTGTCGAAAAAAAAATCACTTAATATACATTCATGCAACTTCTTAGTTGCGGAAAGTAGCGACACGCATAAGCATCATTTGAGTAGCTATAAATGGTATAATTGACAATCATTTTATATTTTTTCAAATACGCGCGTCGGCTGTAACGTTAAAATCATGTTGACTAATTACTTTCAACCTATATTTTATTGCATCAATATAAAAAAAATTTCAAATTGTTCTTTAAAACATAACCATATTTGTAAAAAATTATAAAGTAAAGTTTATAGAATGATTTAAATCTTAAATTGTCATTATAAATATAAATTGTTTCTTATTGTGGTTAAAATACACTTATTATTCATTTATTAGCCATTAGGCTAAATGGAATAAATATTAAACAATCTTTTATATCAAAAATCGCTAGTAAATTATAATGTAAATTCGATTCTTTGCATATTTTCCTGGTTATTCAAAGTAAAATTTCCAAATATAGTTATTCAAAGAAAGATGAAAAACATGAAATTAATTAAATTTGATGCATTATAATAAAAATGTGTCACCGATGCAGCTTTGTAAATAATCTAAAGATCATGAAAATAATATACATTGATTGAAGAAAGAACCAACTTATGAAAATTATTTTACGTACCTTGTGTCATCTTGCATTATATAATTAATTTAACCATTTTAAGATTCTAGAAAGAACCGAAGGTAACACGGGTAAGAATAAGTGATCTTCGGAGCTTTGTAATTTTATTTGAATTCACAATTTGAATAAAAAATTTTGATCGGTTGATCAAAAACGATATTTAAACTACGCCAAATAAAAAATATCGTAATGCATTTGATGAAAGTCAAAGATATTAATGATAGCAAGATATGCGATACTTTTAGGACATTTTATAAAAAACCAAATATATACAAAGCCCAAATAATGGGGTTAAAAGGTTCATATAAATATTATGTCATTCGTTCCACAATTATTTTAATTAATAAAGTAATGGCAGATGAAATGGACATATAAAATACTGAATGTTATCGTTAAAATGGCGTATATTATCAATAGGGTTATTACAATACAGAATGACATTTTACATCACCTATTAAATTGTTTATTTCTTATCTACGTGTAAATCGGTTCAATATACAGTATTATATTATAATAGAATTATTTATCTCCTTAAGCATGATCGGAATTTAATTCCGAAACTTAAAAGTGTATATAATTAACCCTCCCATCATGCTCAAACAACCTTTATTTTTTGTAAAAAAAAAATCACTAAATATGAACGCTAACGAAATTCCACTCATCAAT
>QZLH01000043.1:133678-150315 GCA_003833135.1 Oehlia diaphana
AGTATATGTTTATTTGGAAGGTTTTATATATAATAAAGAGTTTTATTTAAAAAAAAGAAAAATCTCGAAAGTCACGTGATTCTACCTGCTTTAACGGTCCCCTATAATAGGAAGGGGCGATGTTTACGCGTCACTGATCACGTGCAGCCACGAGTTCAAAAACACTAAGTATCTGAGGAACTTAGAATTTTTTTAGTGCCAAAAATTTATTTGTCACCGTTATTTGTCACCGAGATCGACACTAACCTGTCACAGATTTTAGACGTGCATAAATGTTTATTTGTTTATTATTTCTAGTTCTTTCCAACTTTAAACCCTTCGCTCAATTGGTAGTTTTCTTTTTTTTCTTTTTTTGTTTAATTTCTTTTTAACTATTTTATTCTCATTAAGTTCTTGCTCCTTTGCTCTTTGCAATTAAGGTGTGTTTAGTATTAATAGTCACGATTTTTTGTTTTTTTTTTATTGTCTCTTACACAGTTACACTTCGTTTCTTATATTCTGTTCCTTACATTTCCTTCCTTTATTTTGTTTTTTTTTAGGTCCTTAGTTCTTCTCGGTATGTTCTTTTTATTTTTTTTTTTATTCCGTCTATCATATTTCGTATCTTACTAACTTATTTTATGGTTTTTACTTGGTCGGTTAGTTTTCCTTCATTTTTTTATTCCCTACTGTTCTTTTATCTTTTGTTTCTATTGTTACTTTCATTTCCTTATTTTTTCATTTCTTTTTCACTCCACTTCATTTTTTTTTCGTTCCTTTTCGCTCGTCCTTCGTTTCTTTCACTCCTTTTCACTCCCCGTGTTTTACAATAATTCTTGAAGTCATTGTTTCGTTGGAACATGATCGAGTTTCTACTGTTTTCAGACTTTTGTTCGTTCCTTCCAAAAATAAGTTTTGATATCGCGTATGCAAATGATTAGAAATTGACAGAGAAATTGGTAAATTTTTTTCTCTGTCTTTAAGTGGACTGAAAATATGTTATAAAGGCCTCATTTTCTTTTGTTCCGTTCGCTCCCCTTCGTTTTTTATTCCTTTCACTCCCTTTCATTTTTTTTTCGTTCCTTTTTATTCCCCTTCGTTTTCTTCATCCTTTATTCACTTCTCTTTTGCTGCTCATTCATTATTTTTCATTATATTTTGTTTCTTACTCTTCCTTTTATTATTGTTTGCATTTTAAATTATTAGCACATTCTCTTCGTTTTATTTTCATTATTTCTGTTATTTCCATGAATAAATAAATAAAAAATTGTTAATATTTACATTTTTAATCAATAAAATGTATCTTTAATTAATAAATTATTTTAATATCATTATAAACGTGTAACTTTTAGTATTTAGTTTGCAAATAAAAATTTCATTACATTAAGTTACTTTAAATAATTTCGTTAAAAAATTACAATAGGTTATAAAAAAAAATTTCAGTGAAAATCACCGCCGGTGAGATTTAGCAATACTCTTTTAAATATTCTTATTGTAAAAGGTATAAAATAATCTTTTTATTATAATATTCTAGGAAAAAAATATCCCTTTTTTTCTTGCTTTTTCCTTTTTTTCATTTTTTTTTAAGATAAATGTTATAAGCCAATCAAAATTTAGCGCCACAAATCACGTGGAGAAGAAAATTTGTTGGGTAATGAATTATCGTTTTATGTAAAATTCTTTGCTCATTATTGTTTTGTTACGTCAGAATCAACCATCGCTATTGTTATGGTTGGATTTTTACAACCTTCGGCCTGTACTATGATTCCAAGATTTGTGATGTTAAATCCTCTATGAGTGATGTGCTCCTCCTTCGCACATCACTGTCATCATACCGCTGTGTCATTAGAAGTGATAAACAAATTTTCTTTATTTATAAAATTATTAAGTATACATTGTCAATGAAAATATAAAAATTGTTAAAGGATAGTACCCTGGGGCCGAAACTTCTCAATAGCGACCTACTTGTTTTGATGGCTTCTCCGGTTCGCTCCTTATCTACCCTTTTGACATCCGTCGATCGGGTTGGCGATTAATATTTCATCGCATTTGGCCATCAGCGTGCCTTAATATTTGGTTTCTCCAAATTCTTCTAAGGCTTCATCTTCCCCTATATCATGTCTTGTTCGGCACATCTATCACACCATGATGTCCTTATAAGACATAAAGAAGTTCTATTTAATCTGCTTACGATTCAACTTTCATTTTTGATCTCGCTCAGCGTATTTAATTGCAATCCTCTATTTTTTGATTCCTAAGACTGGCAACAACCTCACATTATCTAATGATCATCCCTTGTTTCAAGAACTTAGTACACTTATATCAGTAAAAAATCAAATCGTTCAAAACTTTTATTGTCCTTTCAAAATTTCATCAATGATCTTAATACAATAATTTAGAAATCAATGGACCAAGGTATTACCAAGAAGAAAAAGAAATTATAGTATCACTTGAAAGTTTAACTATCTCATTCTCAAATCTCAATTAAAATGTAAAAATAAATCAATCTGATGTCACAGCTTCAATTTAATCCGTTTGAACCTCCAATCCTGTCATAACCAGGATTGAATGTGTCCAGTTATTATATTGAATAGAATTAGTTATTTAAACCAAAATTTTCTTTTACCTTTTTTTTCCAATATTAGAAGAATTTTATTTTTTAAACTGGTTACTGTAAAAAACGATTTTTCATTTTTTTAGTTTTAAGCATTACTGTCTACTGGACTAGAGATGAATAGAATCGGGATAAGAAGTAAGAACACTACTTTTGAAGCCAAAATCTCACAATTTGCAACTATACTGTATTGATTTTTATCAACTATTCTATACAACATCAGATACCCAATAACGTTCAACTGGTTTTGAAAGAAATAGAAATTAACATTGATTTACAAGTGGTATAATCTAAAAAAAAATACAAGTACTCTAGTAAATAATAATAGTGATTTTATTACCATGTCATTTTATGCTTACTAAAACCAAAATACTAAATATAACTACTTTTTAGTTAACGTCTACTAAAGCATTTTTGATTCGCTTGAAAGATAACACATTTGTTTTATTTACGTTTGATTGATTAAAATTCTTCATGCTTTTAATAGTATACAGTAGTGCATGAAGAATCTTTTTCAAAAAATTGTGATCAATGTGGTTTATAGATTTTTTATCATGAAAGGAACATATGTTTGTAAGTATTTTAACAAGAGCACCCTTATCCTAAGACCACACTTTTCTCAAATTGATTCGAACTACTCAACATATTACAAATCATTTTAACATTGGAATAAAATAAATTTGATCAATTACAAACTGATTTTTATTATGTAAAAAAAAGTTTACATACTAATTCTATAATCAGTGTTGAACAAAAAACATTATATATAATATATAAATATATATTAATATCTTATCAAAATATAAAATAATGAAAAATATATTATGCTGAATTATTTCAATTCATTCCCAATTTTGCATCGTATGCTGCAATAATAATTCCTCTACTGCAATATTATCACTAAATTCGTTATGCTCCACATCCTGAATAAACAAGTCTTCTACTGCCATTTCATCACTGACTTTATCATCATAATTATCACTGTCTTCATTATTAATATTCTTTGGAAGACCTGTTGTAAAAGAATTAAGCTCCCGAGCTTTATAAATAGCTTGAGAATGAGTGGTTGATTGCACATAATCCAATCTTCTACACATTTCTGCTTCTTTAAATTGTTTTTCAATTTCGTAGTGACGTTCATCTTGAAATTCATATTGTTGATTACATGAATCCTCAAATAGTGAAATTACTTCTTTAATTTCAGATACACTTGGTCTATTAGCTGGATTTGAATCCCAACATTTTTTCATCAATTCAATATAACATTTTGGTACTTCTGATTCATTAAATTCAGGTCTAATTCCATTACATATCTTCAATGCTAAATTCTCATCATGTGCACAATTGTCAAAAGGCTTTCTTCCACCAGTTGCTATAAAATACATAATCATACCAAGACTATATATATCTGATGCTTGAGTATGAGGATTTCCTTCTAATCTTTCAGGAGCTACATAAGGCATAACTCCAATAATTTTTGTTTCATCCATATTACCAGCATCTCCGCATAATCCCATATCTGAAATACATACATTGATTTCATCCTGAAGCCTAAATAATATATTGCCTGTATGTAAATCACGATGGATCATATTTTTTTTATGAATTTCTTCAAGAGCATCAACAATGCCAGATAAGACTTCTATTCTGCTATCCCAATCAAAATTTTCATAATTTTTAATTATCCAACTATTAAAATCTCCACTTTTTGCATATCGAAGAATTAAAATATAATCCTTTGTATCTGGATTTTGAGACATTCCATATATTTGAAGAATATCATTATTAATACCTGAAGTTGAATATGCTTTAACCTATTTATTAAAAAAATTATATTAATAACAAATATAAACATACTTAAAAAAAATCGAATTTACCTCATTTAGAAATTTATCATTAATATTTTGTGAATTGAATAAACTTTTTAAAGCAACTATTTCATTTGTTTGTCTTATCCATTCCTTTTTATCAAGATCATAATATAATGGACCATCTTTCCATATTGCTGAATATACTTTAGAAAAACCTCCAATACCTATTTCTTTTAAATTGGTAAATTGATTGAATGGTATCCATTCAAATATCATATCATAACATGTGTCGGCTTTTAATTGTATTTCTTGAACAAGATTATCAACTTTTCCATTTCCACTAGTCCAGTTTGAAAAAATTGATTTTAAATAATTTATTTGGCATGGTTTACACCATTCACTAAATTTGTCAGTATATTCTTCACCACATTCTTCACAATATACATCTTGAAGAACCATTATATAATCTTTTGTATCTGGATTTTGAGATATTCCATATATTCCAATACTATTAGTAATTTCATATTGATCATTTTTCTCATTTTCTAAATACATTTTAACCTGTTTAAAGCAAAGGATAAACATTATTATATATTAGAAAAAAAAAGTTCTAAAATTAATTTACAAAGAAGTTTGTACCTCATTTAAAAATTCATCAATAATCTTTTGTGAATTATATAAACATTTTAAAGCGACCTTATTATTAGGGTTTCTCGTCCATTTTTTTTCATAATTATCATAGTATAATGGACCATCCTTCCATATTGCTTTACATATTGTAATAGAACTGCCTTTGTTTATCTCTGTAATATATATAAACTGATTGTATGATATCCATTCAAGTATCTTATCTTTATAATGGTTAATACTTAATTGTATTTCTTGAATAAAACTATCTATTTCATTATTCTGACTTGTCCAGTTTGTAAAATTTTCTTTAAAATAATTTATTTGACATGGTTTACACCATTTATTTTTTATATCAGTATATTCTTCACCACATTTTTTACAATATCCATCCTGAAAAATCATAATATAATCTTTTGTATCTGGATTTTGAGATATTCCATATATTTCAAGATAATTGGGTTTGTTACGTTTTTGAGCAAATACATCAAGATAATTAGTATCATCATTATAGACATGTTGAGCTATTCTATAAATTTCAAGAATATCAGAATTAACATCATAGTCATCATCGCAATTTTGAATATTTGTTAAATGTATTTCAACCTATTAGAAATAGAGATTAAATAATATGCTAAATAGTATTATTTTAAATTAAAATTATGAAAAAATTATCATACCTCATTTAAAAATTTATCAGTAATATTTTGTGAATTATTAAAGTATTTCAAAATAACCATTGTATTGGATTTTCTTGTTAATTCCTCGTCATATTCTTTGTAACACAATGGTCCATCTTCCCATATTGCTGAATATATTGTAATAGAATCATCAATATTGCTTATTTTTTTAATATCATTAAATTGAGTGTAAGGTACCCATTCAAATACTAAATTATTATGATAATTAATTTTTAATTGCATTTCTTGAATGAAATCATCAATTTCGTCATTTCCACTAAACCAGCTTGTAAGATTTTTTTTCAAATGGTTTATTTGACATGGTTTACATAATGTATTCATTTCATTATTACTTACATAATTTTTACTACAATTTTCACAATATTTACTTTTAAGAACCATGATATAATCTTTTGTGTCTGGATGTTGGGATATTCCATATATTTTAGAAATTTTATCGCTATGAAATGATATTGTCCATGCTTTTGAATATGTTGCAACCTAATAATAGAATAAAAGAATAATTATTATATTAAGTTGATTGAATCTATGAAGAAATGTTAAATCCGTACCTCATTTAAAAATTCATCAATAATATTCTGAGAGTCATATACACATTTTAAATCAACGGTTTGATTCAAATTTCTTACATATTCTTTTTTATCGACATTATAACGTAATGGACCATCCTTCCATTTTGCTGAATATACTGTAGCAGAATCATCTTTATCCATTACTTTTATAATATCAAATTGATCATATGGTATCCATTCAAATGGTATATCGACACCACTATTCATACTTAATTGCATTCTTTGAATGAAATCATCAATTTTTTTATTACCACTAGTCCAGTTAGTAAAATTGAATTTAAACTTATTTGTTTGACATGAATAGCACCATTCCTCATTTGTATATCTTTGGTTACAACTTTTACAATAATCATCCTGAAGAACCATAAAATACTCTTTTGTATCAGGATTTTGAGATATTCCATATATTAAAAGAGCCTCATCATTATCAAGATTTGTTGAATATGTTTTAACCTTATTAAAATATATAAAAAAAAATCAAAATTTAAATAAATTATTATATTAAATTAAGATGTTTAAACTAAATTCATAAAAAATTTTTGTACCTCATCTAGAAATTCAGTAGAACATTTTAAAACGATATTTTTATCTGATTTTCTAATATATTCATTAACTTTATTATCATGATATAATGGTCCATCCTTCCATATTGCTGAATATATTAAAGTAAATTCATTTTTAATTATTTCTTTAATATCATTAAATTGATTGTATGGTATCCATTCAAATATTATATCAGATGAGTTATCAATATTTAATTGCATTTCTTGAATGTAATTATCAAGTTTTTCATTTTTACTGGTCCAATTTGTAAAATTTTCTTTCAAAAAATTTGTTATACATTGTTTACACCATTTCTCATGTATATTTGTATATACTTCGCCACATTTTTTGCATGTGTTTTGAGATGACATTATATTTATTATTTTGAGGTTTACTTTGACGCTAGAATAACCTGCCTATATATTTTTGATTTTCATGTCGATCAACGTGAAGGGAATTAATACGGGCTCAACTGATCTGGTCAACTGATCAGGTCAGTCGACTATGATAACATGGTGATCACCATTTAACCTGGCTGGCACATGCAAAACGTCATTATTACGTCATATAGTTATTCAAAAATTTCTTACTTATATATTCTCTATAATTAAAAAAATAGTGTTTATGTGACTAACGTTTAGATAAGCCGGACCGAGCGGTAGGCCGAAGCGCCCGGTATGTTGGTGCTTGACGCCATCAATTTCAATATATTTCGACATTATTTTTATTATTTTTGTAATTTGTTCTCCTTAATCGCACTTTGCATAATAAAGAGATACGTTTACGCGAGTTGTTAAAAAAAAAAAGCCTAATTTTGAATTGCTGACGGCAAGTCATGTTGTATATCTAATCCAATTCCGGTTAATGAAATTTTAATCGGAATTTTTAATATTTATTTTTTTTTTTCGGTTTCTTTTTATCCAATCCGAAATTTTTTTTTCCCCTTTTCCTTTTTTCGGTTTGGTTTTTTTTCTTTCAAACCGAATTTTTTTCTCGAATACATTCTTTCACCATTTAGGTTTGGATTGGTGATCAGATCAATGTTGCGCATTTGCCGATTCTTATTATTACTAATAGTATCAAACTCAATAAATAATAGACTAACATAATTATTTATTTATTTTTAGATCGTTATAATTAATTTTTCGGGGTAAAATTTTTTTTTCATATTAATTAGTGAGATATTTTTTTTTTCTAAACAATTTTTTTTTTATTTTATTAATAGAAACGTTTTCTAACGTTTCTTTTTCTTCTCTTTTAGGGTTCTTGAGAATTTGCTGGGTTTGGTACCATTGGAATGTGGAAATGGTAAGTTTTGTTACGAAACTTATTATTATAAATATATATATAATTAGAAACGTTAACTAGCGTTTCTTCTTTTATT
This sequence comes from Oehlia diaphana, assembly GCA_003833135.1. Taxonomy (NCBI): domain Eukaryota; kingdom Fungi; phylum Glomeromycota; class Glomeromycetes; order Glomerales; family Glomeraceae; genus Oehlia; species Oehlia diaphana. The sequence continues at coordinate 141,910 of QZLH01000043.1, forward strand.
CTTTTGTAAGTGCTCACTGGGTTCTTTCTAATATTGGATAATGGTTAGTTTTCGAAGTTCGTTTTGAACTTCAATTCTTTTTTTTTAAAAAAATTTCTTTTTTAAAGAAATGTACTAACATTTCTTTATTTATTTTGTAGGTTCCCTCCAGCCTTGATTTTGGATTGGGATAGCAGTTTTCGTAAGTTTTGGAGATGAGTAGAGATTTGAGGAGACTTGAAGTTTCGTAACAGTTTTGTTACGAAGCTTTAAAGTTTTTTTTTTTTGCATTTTAAAGGAATGTTTCTAACGTTCTTTGTTTTTTTTTTTTTTTTTTTTTTTTTTGTAGGTTTTGTGATACAACATTCCGAAATGATGAAATAATGTAAGTTTCTCATTGCAAAACAATTTTATTTTTTTTACTAAGAAACGTTTTAACGTTTCTTTTTTACTTTTTTCATTTTAGGTACTTTGGTGTTTCAAATTCGCTAATTCGCTGAATCGGAACTGATAAGTTTCTTAACCTTTTTTATTTTTTCAGAAACGTTTTAACATTTCTTTTCTTTTTTTTCTTGTAGGTTCTAAGACTATTTGGGGTACTGGATCATATTGAAATGGCAAGTTTCGCAAATTTTGAAATTATTAATTATTATTAATTTAATTGGAAACATTTATTAACATTTTGCAACAGGGAAATTTTGACTTTTTAATATTGAATATTATAATAGAAACGAAACTTCACTCGTACTGTAGGTTTATTTGATTAGATTAGAATATATTTAGTATAGATTTAAAAATGTATCATTTGTTATCTGTTATTGAATAATGCAATAAATAAAATAATTTAATTTAACATTCTAAAATTATTTAATCATGAATAAATACAATAATATTTAACTATAAATAATATAACGTTATTAAACCTGTAGTGATAATTATCGACTTTTAACTGTATCGATGATTATTGTCAATTTAATCTGATATATATCACGTGATCATTCATCGAAATATATCCCCTGAAAAAATATCCTGATGTATTTGACATGGTTCACACAATGTATTCATTTCATTATCATTACTTGCAAAATTTTTACAAGTTTCACAATATTTACTTTTAAGAACCATGATATAATCTTTTGTATCTGGATGTTGGGATATTCCATATATTTTAGAAATTTTATCGCTATGAAATGATATTAACCATGCATTTGAATATGTTACAACCTAATAAAAGAATAAAATAATAATTATTATATTAAAATGATTAAATCTATAAGAAATGTTAAATCCGTACCTCATTTAAAAATTCATCAATAATATTCTGAGAGTTATACACACATTTTAAATCAACCGTTTGATTCAAATTTCTTACATATTCCTTTTTATTGACATTATAATGTAATGGACCATCCTTCCATTTTGCTGAATATACTGTAGCAGAATCATCTTTATCCATTACTTTTATAATATCAAATTGATCATATGGTATCCATTCAAATGGTATGTCGACACTACTATTCATACTTAATTGTATTCTTTGAATGAAATCATCAATTTTTTTATTTCCACTAGTCCAGTTAGTAAAATTGAATTTAAACTTATTTGTTTGACATGAATAGCACCATTCCTCATTTGTATATCTTTTGTTACAACTTTTACAATAATCATCCTGAAGAACCATAAAATACTTTTTCGTATCAGGATTTTGAGTTATTCCATATATTAAAAGAGCCTCATCATCACCAAGGTTTGTTGAACATGTTTTAAACTTATTAAATATAAAAAAAAAATCAAAATGTAAATAAATTATTATATTAAATTAAGATCTTTAAACTAAATTCATAAAAAATTTTCGTACCTCATCTAGAAATTTAATAGAACATTTTAAAATGATATTTTTATCTGATTTTCTAATGTATTCATTAACTTTATTATCATGATATAATGGTCCATCCTTCCATATTGCTGAATATATTAAAGTAAGGTCATTTTTAATTATTTCTTTAATATCATTAAATTGATTGTATGGTATCCATTCAAATATTATATCAGATGAATCATCAATACTTAATTGCATTGCTTGAATGAAATTATCAAGTTTTTTATTTTTACTGGTCCAATTTGTAAAATTTTCTTTCAAATAATTTGTTATACATTGTTTACACCATTTCTCATGTATATTTGTATATACTTCACCACATTTTTTGCATGTGTTTTGAGATGACATTATATTTATTATTTTTGAGGTTTACTTTGACGCTAGAATAACCTGCCTATATATTTTTAATTTTCATGTCGATCAACTCCTTAAATAGTACTCCTTTATTGTCATAGACAATTTAGATGAAAAGTTTTCATCCCGATTTGAACAATATTATAATTTAACAATCATATGGAACATTTTTCATATTATAATGTGAAGAATTGAAAGGAGTTTAGCTTTTTTGTGTGCGATCTGGTCAACTGATCTGGTCAGCTTACCATGGTGATCATTAACCTTGGCTGGCTGGGACATGCAAAACGTCATAATATTTTCGTAGAAGGATTATGATATTATTCAGTACGGTACATTTTATCATTTTTCCAAAAATTTCAAAGATTCCGTACCGTACCGTAATTGTTCTATCTTCTATATAATTAAAAAAAATGGGTGTTTGTTTGACTAACGTTTAGATTAGCCTGTATAAATTAATTTGAATTACTGACGGCAAGTCATGTACATCTGATCCAATTCCGGTTAATGAAATTTTAATCGGAATTTTTTTTATTTTTTTCGGTTGGCTTTTTTTCCAATAAACCGAAAATTTTTTTTCTCCTTTTCCTTTTTCAGTTTTTTTTTCCTTTCAAACCGAATGTTTTTTCCCGAATACATTCTTTCACCATTTAGGTTTGGATCGGTGATCATCAATGTTGCGGCGCCACGCATAATTAATTATTTGTACATAGATCGTTATAATTAATTTTTCGGGGGGGGGGGGATTTTTTTTTTCATATTAATTAGTGATGGTATTTTTTTTTTCTAGAGGATGTAATTTCTTTTAATGCTACTATGGAATTTTTTAAGATAAAAAAAAAAAATGATTTTTTTTTGTAATAATGTAACAATATAAACTACTTATACCAAATTGATTCTTGTAATGAATTTGTAAATTTCACAGTACTGCAACATTTGTTTCGTGTGATAAATAAAATTGCATTTAATAATAATATTTCATATACTGTAAAACACTTGCACACAATTCATTGTTATTTGTATAATCATATAAATTGTTACATTTATTACATTTATTTCCTACTAATGCCATCATAATAATAGTAAAAAACTTATTCACACTGCACTGCTAACAATAATTTCAATTTCATTATTTTTTATTCTTATTATCAGCAATAAAAATATAGCAAAAAAAAATATTAATTTTAATTTAATAATTATATATTATTGGATGATTTAAACTATATAATAATCTAATGCGGAACTATATTATTAGTTTGATGGGACCGTTCATGCAATTTTTATAATAAACTCCCGTTGTTATCCAATAATTTTATTATTATATGTGCTAATACATAGTAATATCAGATAACCGACCTAAATAACAATTATGTAAAATCTGCATGAACTTATGAGGATAACTGATAATGACTAATATTTAATTAGTAATTTTAATTCAATGTATTATTAATAATAATAGTATAATAATAATTTTCATTAATAAGTTAGATTGGCAAGATGGAAAAAGTTTCAAATGGAATGACTCATCAATCTACTGATTTATCTTTTTTTTAAAAAAATTAGTAATTAAACAATAAATACTAAATAAAGATGAAACAAATTTAAAAAAGAAAAAATATATTAGTATTATGATAGTAATCAAAAAACAGGAGGATGGAACAAATCATATGACAATCATTTACCAGATTATCAGGAATAGGGTTCTTAAAAGTGTTAAAACCTAGCGTACCCGCCGTACCCTACAAAAATATGTATTAAGAGTTCAGCCCACATTAAGTGTGGCGTCCATGTAACAAATAATGTAAACAAATGGGATTTGTCTACTGAAAAAATTCATCCTCAAAATACTTATAGAAAATGAAAAGCAGCAGGAGGTGACATGGTGACAAAAAATTAGTTTATTAACCAACTTTGCTTAGATTGGTCAATCAATTTTGCCCACACAATTTTTTACCCACACTAATCGATCATAGCAATATGAATATTGAGTTTTTATTGTTCGTATCTGACATTTAATAATATTTTTGCATAAAAACATAAATATTATAATAATATTACATCAGCTCAACATACAAACAATTAATGCCAATTCTATTGATTTTTTTGGTAAGTTTAACATTGCAATAAATGGAATTTAATAATAATAAAGTTAATAAATGATCAATTTTAAACTGAATATCCATTTTTTCTGATCTATTAAGGCCAATCAATTTTTGATCGATCACGCGATGAATGATCAATTTCTTAAGGGTAACTTTTTGAGTCAAATACCTTAAATACCTATTCTGTAGTCTTTAGCATTATTACTTATTCCACAATTTTTAACAAATTTTTATTTTCATTTCACCAAGTACACCGCAGTATAAATTATAGGGACTATATAAATAAAAGCCAAAAATATTTCTACCACTAATGACCGAATCGCAACCACAAATGGAGACGATGATACCTTGGTCTTGAAAACAATAGGAGACAGAGATATTCCAAGAACACCACCGGGACCATGCTAACCCAATGAGAAAAAATTAAAAGTGATAATAAAAATAACTATTTAAGCGTAAAAGATGAATATAGAAAAGTATAATTAAAAAATAATGAAAATAAATCTATGTTATCAAGAAGTAAACTATCTCTATTAGATAACCAGGAGCCAGCATGTAAAAATTACTTGATGTCCAACTAATAATGGCAGTATTATCAAAGAAGCCATCATGGCAGCGTAAGGATGTAGAGGAAGACAAGGCGTGGATGACGAGCGCGTTGTTGTTGGTTATTGAATGTCAATGGATCTGTAGAATGAATTGTATCATCTTACTTGTGGTGAAATTTTTTGTGGCGTTGTTTGTAATAAGATTTCTTTTTCCTTTTTGTAATGTTAAGTGATGAGGTTTTCCCATACTTTTAATATGTTATTGTGTTTACTCCATATTAATGTATTGATGTCCTGCATGATGCTAGTCATGAACGCTCGAAATGCTACAAATTGAGGATTCATTTTGCCTATAATCATAAAAAATTAATGATAAGTCTGCCGAACTATGAGTTAATTGTTTCCTTTAGACTATAAACCAGTCCTTTGGAGTGGAAGAAGGATATCTTTGTAACGCGTTATGATGATTCTTGTGTATTGTACATAGTCCCATATGTCATCATTAGCACCGTGGAGTCATATTCTACACATAGTAAAGAGTAATTTGAGCATCTTTTTATGTTCAGGATGAGTAGGGTTTCCAGGAAGAATTCATACGGCAAAATTTTCGATGGTTATGCCATAATCTACAGCAGCTTTTTCTTCAAATCTGACGATTAATTGTTTGAAGGTGGGACGCCTGTTAGGGGGGATCCTGTTATGTTTTCAATCGTATTGTGATGGCTCTATGTTTAGTTCTTTTTGAGGTCTTTGTAAGTTCCTGAAGGGGCTTTGAGCTGGCCTTTGATGATTTCTTTATAAGATTTGATTGATTTATTGGTGTAATTTGGATAATTAAAGTGACATCATAATTTATAGGTATGTCTAGAATTTCATGATGTTGGCGTCTTGAGTATCAAATTTTCTAGTCATTAAAGTGTTTAGTATAGTTATACAGTTTCACCTTTAGTGTCACATGATCTTTGTTGATTTACACGTTTTCTTTTCCAAAGTTGAAAAAGAAATTACAAAGCTTGAAGAGTTGGAACGTGGCAATTTCTTAGAATATACATTAGTGAAGTCGTATTCGTTAATGAAGACTTTTTTGATGTTTGAAATAATTTGATGTGTTAAGATGGAATCTTGTGGGATGAAAGCTTTATATAATTTGGTTCCTATTTTTTCTTCGTCTCCGATAAGGTCAGGTATTTCCCAAATTAGAAATTTTGAGGCTTTTTTTCAGCGTTATGTGAAGTTTTTTTGTGTTTGTGTCTATTGTTTTGTTCGTTGGTACCATAAACCTCTTGGGTTAGGGCGATCTGAGTATGTTATTTTTTCTTTTGCAGGGTATCTTGTTTTACTTTTGTAGGCAATGGAGTTGCTAGCATTGCTTTGCCATTTTAATATTTCTTTCCGGCTGACTTTACTTGTTTATATTTGTAATTAACGGTCTAAGTTTTGATTGTTTTGATAATAAAAAAAGAACTTATTTTTTAACGAATATTTTAATTACTGTTGTAGTGTATCTATATGTAACCCACAATTTTCAACAAAAAATAAAAATATAAATATAAATACTAGTTGTTTGTATGGATGGATATCCCCAACACTTCAGTATCATCCAAAAACTTTCACTCTTAATTTATTGGTTGCCATTTCCATTTCCATATGTAATAACAATCATCAGAAAAAAATTTTTTTTTTTTGATTTACGAAACTAAAGACTTGTTAATAAAAGTTCAAAAATTATTAAACATAAATAAAATTTTAATAAATAATAATTTCAATTCACTATTGAATATTTGATTGGTTACATATAATTATATTTAAAATATTTTTCTTATAGACTCTTGCGTGGTCATTTAACTTTATATTTTATCTTTTTTATAAGAAATTTTATTTCAAGTAAAAATACTATAATCTAATTGTTCTAAAATCTGAACTTGGACAAATTTTTGCAAAATAGTCCATCATTTAATTTTGACATATTGATAATTTTCAACTGAACTTCAATGAATTGGGGCCAATTTTTAGTGAGGGACAGCTTACTTCTATGACAAAGAATTTCTCATCATTTCTTTCATTGCAATTACTGCATCAATCTTCTTAATGGGTGAACAGCACTCACTTGGTTTCTGAGAATTCTGATTTTAGCACTCGCTTTAAGGCATGTTTCATCTTAAGAATATTCAACAATAGTTCAGTTGATGATATTTAATACTATTATATTTTTATGTTTTTCACATTTCCCTGCTTAGTGACAAAAAAAAAAAAGATCAGTAAACTTCCTAAATTATATAAAAAGGTTCATAACTAATTCTTCCTCCTAGACCCAACATTCAAAAATAGCAAGAAGTGCACGCCACAGTCATGTAAGACCAAGACACTCTTCTTCCCCGTGCAACGCGGGACAGGGCGCTAGCACGTTAGGATCAAAACATGCATGTAATGGTGTACATGAATTCATGAAAGAAAACTGAGGCGCTCACAAGAATTGCACGCCACAGTCATGTAAGACCAAGACACTCTTCTTCCCCGTGCAACGCGGGACAGGGCGCTAGCACGTCAAGATCAAAACGTGCATGTAATGGTGTACATGAAAAAAAGCTGAGGCGCTCTTCGCCCCCATGCCAGTGGAATAAGGGTGTAGCACACTCACTTTTTTTGAACATTAATTAGATAATTTAGATTTACTGACCTTCCAATCCTTAAAATGTGATTTGAAAGTTTCAATTTAGTACAAGGTACATTTGGCCACTTTCAAACTTTTGAGTCAGTAGTTATCCCATGATTTATTTCCCAAGTAGATGAGGATTTAGACCAGTATTCTAATTTAGAACAGTGTTAGAGTATTTTTTGCTATATTAAATCTGTAAAGCTTGTCAAAGAATGAAATACTTACCATGATGTTTAGTTTTAGACGAGACTGTTTGCGATATTCTACCTTACGGAAATTGTAGAAATAAAAATTTTTTTTTCTTTGGTTTCTTTTAATCTAAATTTACAGTGATACAACAAAAACAAATATACGCGATCGTGAGAGAGTGTTTTATATATGTACTAGAATAAACAGAATAAACTCACCTCCAACTGAGTCACGACTTAAAATTATGACATAATTAAATAGACTAGTGGCTTGTTATAGCAAATATAGAAAAAAAATGGCATCTCCGCGGTGCTGATGTTTATCACAGATCACGTGATTGACTAGATCGCGTTGCAGAGACCCGGAAAAATTCCGATAACAAATCACAAATATTTATCACGATAACAGTAAAAATTCTGATTTATTCCGATATAAATATTACTAATCATTATAGTTATTTATTGCTATTTTGATTATTTATTAAAGTACATAATAGTAAGGAATTTAAGTGATTCTGGATTTAAATTTTGTCTATCATCATCTAAAATTTTATTATACACGGAAAAACTTCTTTCTACTGCGCAGGAAGAGGTTGGTAACCAAATATAATTTCGCGCAATTTTTTCTAAAAGAGGAAGCTGTAATGAAACTTTATCCCAAAATTCATTTAATTCAGTAAATTCAATTAAATTCAAATTA
>QZLH01000043.1:150742-164315 GCA_003833135.1 Oehlia diaphana
CACGATAACAGTAAAAATTCTGATTTATTCCGATATAAATATTACTAATCATTATAGTTATTTATTGCTATTTTGATTATTTATTAAAGTACATAATAGTAAGGAATTTAAGTGATTCTGGATTTAAATTTTGTCTATCATCATCTAAAATTTTATTATACACGGAAAAACTTCTTTCTACTGCGCAGGAAGAGGTTGGTAACCAAATATAATTTCGCGCAATTTTTTCTAAAAGAGGAAGCTGTAATGAAACTTTATCCCAAAATTCATTTAATTCAGTAAATTCAATTAAATTCAAATTAATATTAATATACTGTATATGACCATTCCTGCGTAAGAAATATTGATGGTTATCAAAATTCACTAAAATTCCGTTTTATTCCATTATGCGGCAAAAATTCCGTTTTATTCTTTTATTATAATAATGGAATATTTTCGCGTTGTTTATAATGATCACGTGCGCCTTATTTTCACTATTCAGCACGTGTTTTGTTTACTTAGGAAATGACGTCATTTCCTAAGGGTTAAGTATGGCAAGCCGAGCTGGACTAAACTATCAGGCATTGTGCGGTGAAAAATCAAGCATGGATTGACAAAATGTTACACCGTGCCTGACATTTTACCTGTTCATGCTTGATATTCATCTGTCCCGTGCTTCCATATGACTTATGACCGAGACCATGACCGACCGTTGCCATCCCTAGTTAAAACCATGATTTTACATTTTGTTTAACTAATTGTGGCGAACAACTTAAACTATAGCAAACTTTTTTTTTTATCAAGGGGTTAATTATCTCGTTGATATCCAGAACTTTTTGTAGTACATCATAAAAGACCTAGATTTTTTTATTTTTAATGTATTATTTTGGAGCATTTCTATATAAATTATTTATTTATTAAAATCAAATAAAAAAATAAAATTGTACAATTCATATTACGAGAAACATTCAAAAATTATTATTAATTAACTAGAGTGATCCTTCATATTAAATTTAATTCAAAAAATAAGAGCTCTCGCTCTCTTGCTTTATGTTTACTGTTAATTTGTTAGTTAAATAGATTTTATAAAATCAATAAGACCCATCAAAAAAAACAATTTAAAAAATATGATTGTTGTTTAAAAGAAATAACTTTAATAATAAATTTTTTTGCCATATTTAAATTATGTAATGACACAACTTAATATAAGATTTAATTATTACTTTGATATTTTTCTCTAACGTTTCACATCTGATAACTACTGATTAACGCGTTAATAAGTATGACTCCATGTTCTTATATTTTATTTATTTTTAATATAAATTTGGGTACACTGTTTCTCTTAGCATAATTTTGGTGAGGAGAGTTTTTTTTTATGATTGTTTAAAATCTAAAAATCTAAATTAAATTATTATTTAGTAAATTATGATAAAAATGACAAAAATTGATATTGATTATTGAAATTAATACTGTTATAATAATATTTTTAAATTAAAATATATAAACAAGAAGAAACATGAAAAAATTTTTTATCTATTTAATTTTACACAATTATTTTATAACATTAAATCACTATTGAATCCCGTGGTTTTATATGAAGTCATATGATATAAATTAGAACTGAAATAGTTTTCTAAAGAATACATCATATATTTTATAGTCAAAAATTTAGACTATTCTTGATTAAAATGTGTATGTAGTATAAGTACTTTAAGTTAAAGTTTGTGATTAGGATATAAATTCGTGCGACCTATATATATTACTATATGAGCTATTATCGTTCAGCCAAATAGGATCATGCAGATTTTCATAGACCGATATTTTTATTAGCCATAGCAATAACACATGATTGATATAATAAAGTGGAGTAAAAAAATGGCATAAAATAATATTTTGTAAGAAAAGTTTAAATAAAGCTTATAAAAAGTGAAATTTATATAAAGCTTATTTATGATATTAATTAATGCATGATCAAAAACGTCAGAACGATAACACTTTTATTGGATGTGTGGCTATATCGGTCACAGTGCCCTTCATTAATTGGTGTAAATGGCCACTACGTGGCCCATTTTCATCCAATCATTCGGTCCTGTGACCGATATAGCTACTCCCCCATCCAATAATATGTATTTATATTTTAAAAATATGATAGAAATAAAATCAGCCAAATATTTTATAAATTTAAACGCTATTAAAGAACTTTCCGGAAACTTTGTTATAATGTTGAAGCCAAAAAAAAATCATGTTAATATTTTAAAATCAAATTTTATATATATAGAGCTTGATTCGAATTCTTTCTTTATATTTAATAAATTACCAGTAAATATAATTTTATACCAAATGTATAATTATTTTGTTTCGATATCTAATATTACCAATTATTTCATTAGTCATTGCCCGTATAAAAAATGCAAAAAATTTATATTGATAGAAAAAAGCAGGGTTGAGTTTAATTTATTGAAATAAAATGCAATTTTATCTTTTAAAAGCTTATCCATTTAAACAGCTAATGTCGTTACGGCTTATATTCGAACTAGTTTTTTTTAAACTTGTTTTTATTCATAAAATTTTAAATGATTCTTATCACATTAAAATCTTGTTTGAAAATCGGTATTTTTTTTTATAATTGTGATTTTCGGGAGAAATTATTACCGAAGGGAGTAAAAGACGTGATGTTGAGAATGCCGAACTCAGGGCCAGAATCGAGGAACTAGAAAAAAAATAAGACAATTACAACTAAACTCGAGTCTGAGAATGCTGAGTTTAGAGATAGAATCACGAAAGTGGAACAGAAACAAACATAATAACAGCAATTAATTGTGATATCTTCTTTATCTTCTTTATTTAAGTTAAAAAAAAAAGTGGTTCTGGAATCTCATGATGGGTTATTAATGTAAGCTTTTTGTTCCGGTCTTCTACCCGCCGCATTATGGCATTATGCACTAACACATGAGTTATTAATAATTAATGAAAAAAGACTTATAATTTTATAATATAATTTGATATTTTAATATTAAGATTTATTATTGATGTACGTGATAAATTTTAAAATCGCGTGGCGCAGTAATCGTAATAATCCCCTTTGCAAAATTATTCATATATTGGCGGTTCCTAAGTGGCTATTAAAAAATAATTTTTCTAGAACCAGGTCGAGTTTGCATCAAAAAAAAAAAGAACCGAAAAAAAAAATGCGTAACAGCTATTAAATAGTATAAGTCAAAAAAATTTATTTTATAGTCAAATATTTCAAAAAAATGACTGAACTTGAATTTAATGACTTTTTTATTTTTTAAAATTGATTTAAGAAAAATTACTTTATTATGATTGGTAGAATAATAATATAAAATCATAATCATAATAAATTTCAACTAGTATAAATCCCATTCAAACTCATCAATATGACTATATGATTGAAAATCAATAGAATAATTTCTAACTATACCTTTCTTTTTATAATCTTTAATTAAATTTTCTAATTGATGTTTAAATTTCGCTTTAAAATAATAATTTCCAATATATAATTTTAATAATAAAGAATTTCTATCTTTCCAATTATCAAGAAATAATTTTATATTTTCTAATTTAATCGTATTATGATAAAAACAAAATTTAAATTTATATAAATTATTTGATGATGATTTTGTTAATATTTTAAAAAATTCATCCCAATTAAATTCATTATTTTTATCATCATCTATTTCAATAATTAATCCATTTAAAAGTTTACAATTAATTAATAAATTCTCAATTTCTGTATTAAGAGTATTAAAATTTGAAAATATTGTTAATTTAAGATATTTTAAATTTGGACAATTTTGATAAATTGTTTTAATAAGTATCTTATCATCATAAAATGCGCTGATTTCTGAAAGAGTTTCTTTCGTATTTTTAATTAATTTCGCTAATACTTTAGATGGAACTTTTGCAACTTTTAAAAATTTTAAAACGGGTAATGATAAATTTTCGAAATAATTCGAATCATTCCATTTAATATAACCATCAATAAAGTAAAATTCTAAACTTAATAAATTTGTAAGATGAGAAAGAAATCTTGTAATAGGTTTCCATCCAATTTTTAAATGTTGAATAGTATCTGCATGTTTAATCAATGATTCTTCAAGAGTTTTGTAAATTGATTCATCTTCTATCATACTAGCAAACTTAACGTCATTTAGATTTGTTTGTACTTCAATTAATTTAATAATATCATTCACATCAGTAAAAACTCTAACACTTAATTTTTTAATTGATTTGCATATTTTAGCCAATCCTTCTAAATGATGTTGATTAACTTTGGTAAAACAACGAAGGGATTGAAGTTCTGAAAGACAATTTTCTGCTCCCGAAATATGATGTAATCGATTATCAAAATCATAAGGAATAGAAAGGTGAATTAATTTTGTATTTCTATTAATAAATATTTTTAATATCTCATTTTTTATAATGGATAATTTTGATTCTTCAACTTTTTTTGAAGTTGAAGAAATTATTATACTTTCTAAGTATGATAATTCTAAATATTTCCAATAAAAAATATAATTAAATAAAGGTTTTTGATATGTTTTTTCTGTAATAAGATTATTAATTCCTTGATCTTTCAAAATATCTCTTGATTCTTTTGATAAATGTGAAATTATTACATTAAATAATGCAATAATCTTTGGACTATCATCTCTAATAAAAGGATTTTTCCATAAAATTGGTATCGCTGTTTCACACCATGTTCTGTTAACTAAAAGGCATGAATAGAGTGATTTTTTATCTTTTTTTAATTCTTCAAAAATTAAGAAAAGTATGTCTTTGTTGAGATATACCATTTTTTTTTTTTTTTTTTTAAAAAAAAAAAACAAAAAAAAAAAAAAACCCCCTTTTTTTTTTTTTTTAATTTTTTAAAAATTAAAAAAAGTTTTTTTTTTTTGAAATATACCATTTTTTTTTTTTTTTTTTTAAAAAAAAAAACCGACAAAAAGAAAAAACCCCCTTGATTTATTTAAATTGCGAACGGCTTATTTGTGTAACATAGAATGCGCTCATTATTACATGGCATTACATGGCAATTAAAAAAGCCGATGGACATGCATGAAGATCCATGCAGTATTGCAGAATGGCTTATGTAAACTATTCCTATTACGGTTGGTCAGGCCATAATTTTTTTTTTTTTTTTTTTTTTTTTTTTGTTATATAAAAAAAAATATGCTGGGGGTCAGGCCATATTTTTTTCGTTACATAAAAAAAAATTTGATATAAGATCCAAAGCAATATAGGGTCCGATTAGAGTTTTGTTCGTAATTAACGATTATCAGGAGTTATGTCCGGTCAATTCGTCAATTCGGATATAAATTTATCCGGATAAATATCCGAGAAGGTTAGTTGTAATTCTGGCCAAGACTATAACGCCGGCCGAAATTAATTGAAAATTTGTGTAACATCACTTACGAGTCGCGTTATTTATAATTTTCATAATTTGGGCTGGCATTACAAAGGAAATTTTTTTTTTTTTTTTGCGGATTTTAAAGGGTAAATATTGATATCCGGATGTTATCCGCGTTTATCCAGATTAAAATCGGATGTTACACAAAATTGGATATCCGGATGAACGAATCCAGACTCTAGATTCGATTTTAAATAGAATTCTTTTTATTATAATTTTTTCGGTCATACGGTTGATCTTCAATAATGTGCACTTCTTTCATTGGGAATAATAAATTTAACTTGTAGCCTATTACAAATTAATGGAATAACATAAAACATGGTATAATTTGATGAAAAATAAACTGAAAAGTATTTGCGTAATTTATTAATTTAACTACTAAAAATAAAATTTGTATTCATGAGGGACCAAACATTCTAATTCTAGTTATTTCTCCATTATCTAAAATGATACTAAAAAAAAACTGCGTTTAGCTCGATATTGCGTCAAATTATAGATATTTCACGCGAATAAGAAAATTTTTAAACTAATTAGTTAATTTTAAAAAGTTTGATCTTAATTATAACATAACATGCAGAATTTTGTAAAATATATTTTTTAATAAAAACAAATTAATTTCTTAAAATTAAAATACTTGATACAATTACATCATATTCAGGTAACTAATTCAATACGCCACTAAAAATCCATTATTATGAAACAAATAAAATAGTAAGCAAAAAGAAAAATCTTAATCAGAAAATAATTGCATTTGGAATGGAATATTTGATACCTTGTTATTACTTTCACTTCCATCCCCAGAACAAGAAACTTCTTGAGATCCATCACCTAATAAGACAGCATGACTGTATAATGCTGGTTTGTTAGTTTTGTTATGGAAGAGACCAATAATATCACCATTCATTAAATGACCAGTGTCATAAGAAGTGGTTAGATTATAACGTCGTATAAGCCATTCATCATCAACACCAATTTCGCCTGAACGTAAAGTTACTAATTATTAAAATTATAAATTGTTAATACAGTAGATGCACAGTAGTATAAACCTATCTTTATTCAACTAAACAATACCTTGTTGTTGCTTTGATATTGGTGTAACTTTTCCATTATTAGTATTATGAGAATGTAAACAATATCCTGTTGATTTATGTATAAATCCAATAATACTATTAAGAGACACGGGATCCCCTTCTTTTATGCCTTTACCGCTAGTTTCAATTAAAGTCCAAACATCATTTTCTGTATCTATTTCCTGACCATTACAAATAATCTTTATAATTTTGAAAAAGTGAGAATTTTTTTTTTAATATGAAATAATTACGAAAAAAAAATATTGATAAATACCATATATTGTTGATTATTTGGACCAAAGTCATATTTGATACCTTTAGTAGATAAATATTTTCCAGTCGATAAATGTATAAGAGCAATTTTTGATCCATATACGATCGGCTTTCTCTGAGATTCATTCTTTTTTTTTTTTTAAAAAAAAAAAAAAAAAATTACTAAATAGTTCAATTGTAAAAGTTTAAAATGTGAAATCACAAAATATCTTACGATAAAATCTTCCATTACTTCCTCAGGAGATAAGCGCCAATTGAAGTAACGAACATTGCTTATATAAAAGATGATTTAATATTTTATAATTAATTAAATCAAAATACTACAATTTCAAATCGTACCTAATTTCACCATTAAACCCATGATGATGGATAGCACGCCCAATATGCAATGGTCCATCATTAAAGACAACTTTATTTGTTTTAACTTTCTCAATGCAATAAAATCCAGCCCACTCACCATCTAAATAAATATCTAATCTTTTTTCGGGATCAGAAAGTGTATAAGCTATATGGTACCATTTGTTTAATTCAAGTCCATCATCAAGCTCCCAAATTCCAGCATTACTATCCCAATTGCCTGTAAATCGAGCATGCAATGAGAATTTATTTGGCGTCAATAGGAGCGTGGGAGTACGGATTAAATGTTCGGTACCTAAAATATTTTATTTTTTTACGATTAAAGAAAGCATAAATTAAAAATATTCAAAAGCCAATCATAATGTTATTGACATAAGTCTTCAGTTAATTAACCCTACCCTTATGAAAAACTGTAGACCAATCAGAAAAATTTTTATGAATTTTCAGACGTAATGTTATTGAAAGCTTATCTTTTACTGCAGGCAAGTCAGCATGTTTAAAGATTCGTTGATCCTGTTCTTTCATGGAAATAGGACCTGAAATTAGTTCTGCCCACTCTTTAACGGCAAATTTCATCATCTTTTTTCTAAAGATTGGTCAGTATAATATTTTATTTATAATAGAAATGAATAAATTTTAACATTTAAAAAATGAAAAATTTTAAATTCCTTGTAATAGAGTACCAAAATTTGCAAGTATTTTTACCGATAAAAGAAAAAAATTTGTAAACGCTATGAACCAACCTTATATATTGTAGTCTAATGTTGCCGATCTCACAATATCGGTAAGTTTCACAAGGGCTAAAATTCTACATGCAGTTACCATGCACAATTTAAATTGTTGTACAAATCGTTTAACTTTTTCATATTTAAATATGAAGTAGATAATTTTATTATTCCGCTTTAATCTTGTCGTGTTATAGCATTCTTTATATTAAAATTTTCTACATATTTTTAGAAAAATTTTCTCAAATTTTCAAGTTTGATCTCCATTTTTGATATCGTTCAGTGAAAAATGAAAATGAAACTTGGGCAGAATAATGAGTCTGTACCTAAGAGTTAAAATTAATCTTTGTATAATTGAGACAAGGTAAAAGAAGGTTACTTGAAGTTGTAGTACTGCTCCATATTACTTGGGTTTCTCGCAAAATCAATAAAATTAAACGAAGCTGAGAAAAATTTAATGGTTAAAATTATAAACTTTGACGTAGTGAAAGTTGAAAATAGTTAATACAATTGTATTTGAAGCATGTTAAAACCTCTTTTAATGAATGAAATTTATAAAAGTAATAAATCATGGGTTTATAATTTGATTGGTTGATCTAAGAATTATAAATATTATTAGGTTCATCTAGTTTTTTGATGATTTTTAACCAACGAATACACTTTTAATACATGTAAAAGTTCACATTTTATTAACTTTTTTTAATTATCTAATGATTTATTTAATAATACGTTTCGTTTTTGTATATTATATTCTCAAAGTTAGCAAAACTCAAAATGTAGTAGTAACCGAATTAACAAATAAATAAAATGAATTTTTCTAATAAAATAATTATCATCATAAAATTGCTCTTATTAATTGGTTCATACTTTATTAAAGTCATGATCCTTTACTAAGATTGTTTAAACAAGAAGAACTTGAAGAAAACATTAAATTATAGATCACAGAATATATCATCCGAGTATTAAATGTAATTCATACTAATTTAATGCAAGTGTATCCTTTCAAGTAATTATATCAATTGACGTTAAAATTATATTTACCTTATAAGTAATTTCATACCGAAAAGATAATCAAGACTTCGAGTTTATTTTAATCAATGAAAAAAATGAGTAGAATGTAGCGAATGGCACTATATTTCTACGCACTATAAAGAAGTTGAGTCACGTGATAGTTTATTATAAATTATTTTTGATTTTCTCTCACCATCTAATTTTTTTGCTTTCCTAGTTTAACAACATTACCAAAAACGATTGAACGGATTAAGTAACTAACATAATTACATAGAATAATACAACTTATGTTACTACTGTAGTAATGTAAAATATTTGATTTGTTCACAACTTGATGTTTCATTGTTTCAAGTATTACATATATTTGAACTTCAGTTAGTCATTAAATTTAATGCATCATGAAAATACTTATTATGGAAATACTTATTACTATGTAACTTGATAATATCCTTCAGTATCGCCCATAAGCAATAAATGTTCGTTCCTATTCTACATCAACAAATAGTAATATAACAAAAGAGTAATATCTGTCTGTAGTTATATAAGACCTTTTACCTTTATTTCAGTGTTATTATTGCTGTATTTCTTTCATAAAATAACAATAACTATACACTTTTATTTTTTGTCATTATTCTCTCAATATTTCATTTTTATTTAGTGCTTCAATAATTTATAGAGCAATATTTATACGAGAGTAACTTCTATATACTAAAAAATTCGTATGTAGCGGAAATTTTATATTACCCTGTATAAATAATTTTGACGTGTGATTCGTCTGCGCCTGATCTATTCCATAAGTTTGATTGCTGTCGGTCATGTGTACGTTAGTTCCGAATAATTGATATTTTATTCGATATTACTATTTAATCCTGTTGCGGCTACAGCAAGTAAATATTAAGTTATATTTATAATTATCTTCGTTTTTGTTAAATAATGTGACAACTATAACATGTGTACAAATTCCTCTACTTTTGATTAAACCAAATTATTTTTTTTGTAATATTTATCGCTTTGGTAAGATAATATATAATTTTGATTAAGTTTTTATTTTAAAAAGAATGATTCGTATAAAATTTTAATGGTTAATTTATTAAATAAATAATGAAAATAATACATAGTGTAAATAAATAATGTATATAATTAAATATATAACCATTTAAAATTTAAAATTCTGTTTAACATTATTCAGTTACATACAAAAAAAAAATTGCCATCCCATTAACTTGGAGTAACAAAAAAAAAAAAAAATTATTTTTCAGTGAGAATAAGAAAAGCTAATGTTAAACTGAACTTCAAATTATAATGGTAAAAAAAAGGAAAATAATATTGAAAATAATGCTGCTTGTTTGATTTAACTTAGTCTAAACTTGTTCTTTCATCTTTAAATTCATTATTTTTACCTATAAAATAAAATAAAAAAATTAAATATGAACAATGAAAATTAATTGTTAAATTAAAAAAAATTACCATATTCATTTAAAAAATTATATTTTAATGAATCTATTTAATAAATTAAATTATTGTTAATATTAAATATTTTTTTATAGTAATGATTATTAATTATTATAATACCTGAAAATTTTATGCTTATTATATCATCATTTTGTTCGTAATAATCATCAGAATTTTTTGGCTCTGGGAGATTGTTAAAACTGAGCAAACTACTAGTGTAATTAGCTTTTGAATGCATTTTATATGATGAGCTAATTAAAGGTGTATCATTATCATTGATTTCTTCAATTTGTTTTTTCAATTCTAGAGAATTGTCAAACTTAAATTCCCATAATTTATCTCTAACTTCAAATGCTGTTGGACGATTTAATGAATTTGCATCTAAACATCTTTTAATTAAATGCACAATGAATGGAGGTACTTTAATAGTGTTAAATCTTGGTCTGAGTCCTTGGCAAATTTTTACTGCTAAATAATTATCATGGCTTAAATTATGATATGGAAGCAATCCAGAAATTACTTCATACATAATTATACCAAAACTATAAATATCAGCAGCTTTAGTATAACTTTGTCCTCGTAAAATTTCGGGAGCAACATAAGATAAAACACCATATATATTATTTTTTGAATTTTCTGAGCTGTCATCTGCAGGTTTACATAATCCCATATCAGTTATAAGAATAGTTTCATAATTTTTTAGTATATTACCAATATGTAAATCTCGATGAATTATTTCATTTCCGTGAATATTTTCAAGTCCAGATGCAATATTATATAAACAATTGATTTTAATTTTTAAATCTAATTTATTATTTTCTTTTAAAAAATCCCGTAAACTTCCATTTGCTGCATATTCCAACACCATCATATAATTCTTTGTCTCTGGATCTTGAGTTATTCCATATAATTTAATAATAAATGAATTATTATCAACTTTATTATGTAATGCAACCTGTATAAAAATATAAATAATATATCAATGAAATTATACTCTTAAATTTCATTAATAATAATAATAAATTATTACCTCATTCATAAATTCTAATGAGACATTTTTTGAATTATTTAAACTTTTCAAAGCTACAAACATATTTTGGCCCATTCTTTTCCAGTTTTGATATTTATTATCCCAAAAGCTTATATTTCCATCAATCCAATTTGCTTTATATACTTTACCAAACCCACCTTTTGCAATATACTCAACATTATAAAGTTTATTGTAAGGTATCCATTCTAATGCTTTTTTAATATCGTCTTTATGAGATGATAATTGAGTAACTTGAATAAATTCACCAATATCATCATTACCACTAGTCCAATCATTAAAATTTAGCAGAAAATGTATTGAATTACATACAATATTGCATTTTTTACAATTATTGTTATTATCCAAAACTATCATATAATCTTTGGTTTCTGGATTTTGTGTTATTCCATAAGTTATAGCAACCTACAAATAATATATTAGCAAAAAATTAAAGTTCATCAAAAATTTTAATAAAATATAAATTCATTATACCTCATTTATTAATTTAGAAATTTTTAGATTATTTGATTTTTTCAATTCTACAATCATATTTCTAATGCTTCTCTTCCACTTTTGATCATTATTATCCCAATACAGTAATTTTCCATCAATCCAATTTGCTTCATAGTACTCATTTTCTGCAATATATTTAATATTATAAAATTGGTCATAAGGTATCCATTCTAATGCTTTATCTAAATTATTATGAGATGATAGCTGAATATCTTGAATAAATTTATCAATATCATCATTACCACTAGTCCAATTATTGAAATTTTGTTGAAAATGTATTGAACTACATGCAACATTGCATTTTTTGCATTTTTCATCTAAAACTATCATATAATCTTTTGATTCTGGATCCTGAGTGATTCCATAAAATTTATAAACTGTTTTAATCTACAAATACAGGATAATATATTAACAACAAATTAAAATTTATCAAAAATTTAATAAAAACAAATGCATTATACCTCATCCATTAATTTAGAACAATTTGGATTACTTAATTTTTTCAATACTACAATAATATTTCTAATGCTTCTCTTCCACTTTTGATCATTATGATCCCAATACAGTAATTTTTCATCACTCCAATCTGCTTCATAGTACTCATTTTTTACAATATATTTAATATTATAAAATTTTTCATGAGGTATCCATTCTAATGCTTTTCTCAAATCTTTATGAGATGATAGTTGAGTATATTGAATAAATTCATCAATTTCATAGTTACCACTAGTCCAGTTATTGAAATTTTGTTTAAAATGTATTGAATTACATATAATATTGCATTTTTTGCATTTATTATATAAAACCATCATATAATCTTTTGATTCTGGACTCTGAGTTATTCCATAAAATATATTATCTGCTTTAATCTACAAATACAGGATAATATTAGCAAAAAATTGAAACTTATCAAATAAACAAATTTATCATACCTCATTCACAAATTCTAAAGTAATATCTTTTGTATTATTTAATTTTTTCAGTATCACAATCATATTTTGACCTACTCTTGTCCAATCCTGAATACTTTCATTCCAATATTTTATATTTCCATCAATCCAATTTGCTTTATACTTATTTTTTGCAATATGTGTAATATAATAAAATTTATCATAAGGTATCCATTCTAATACTTTTACATTATCATGAGATGATAGCTGATCATCTTGAATAAATTTATCAATATCATCATTATCACTAGTCCAATTATTGAAATTTTGTTGAAAATGTATTGAATTACATACATTATTGCATTTTTTACATTTTTCATCTAAAACCATCATATAATCTTTTGATACTGGATCTTGTGTTATTCCATAAGCAATAGTAACCTATAAATATTACAAATTAGCAAAAAAAAATTATAATTTATCAACAAATTTAATAGAAAAACAAATTTATTATACCTCATCCACAAATTCTAAAGTAATATCTTTTGTATTATTTAATTTTTTCAGTATCACAATCATATTTTGACCTTTTCTTATCCAATTCTGAATAGATTTATTCCAACCTACTATATTTCCATCAATCCATTTTGCTTTATAATCATTTTCTGCAATATATTTAATATTATAAAATTTGTCATAAGGTATCCATTCTAATGCTTTACTCGCATATTTATGAGATGATAGTTGAGTATATTGAATAAATTCATCAATTTCATAATTACCACTAGTCCAATTATTGAAATTTTGTTGAAAATGTATTGAATTACAAATAATATCGCATT